>CAJQZP010000507.1:0-23405 GCA_907164705.1 Parnassius apollo | reverse complement strand
TGTATTTATATTAACTTTATGGTTATTAATGTAATTTTTTTATATTATATATAAATATATATATATATATATATATATATATATAAACACTCACGCCTGTCACCCAGAGGGGTAGGCAGAGACTACGGACTTCCATTTGGCACGATCCTGACATACCTCTTTCGCCTCCTTTACATCCATATATCTACGCATACATGCTCGTCGGTTAAGGGTACTTCTAACGTGGCCCATTTTCAAAATATCGCCAATTTGGTCGATAAACTTTTTCCTAGGGCGTCCCTTCCCGACTTGGCCATTCACATCTGCCATATAAATTTGCTTTGTCACTCTTTCCTCATTCATTCTTTCTACGTGACCAAACCACCGAAGCATTCCTTTCTTAATCCTGGTCACAACATCATCTTGCATACCACATTTATCTCTTATCACGCAATTTCTCACCCTGTCATTCAGATTACACCCTAGCATATTCCTTAAAGACCGCATTTCTACAGCATTTATTCTACTTTCGTGCTTCTTCTGCCACACCCAGCTTTCACTACCATACATTAAAGTAGGGACTAACACAGCATTATGAATTACCATACGTGCCTGTTTTGACAAATTCTGGTTCTTCATAATAGAGTGTAGTGCCCCATTCACTCTATTCCCTGCATTTACTCGTCGTTCTATATCCCTATCATATCTACCATCCCTGCTAAATACACATCCCAAATACACAAACTCATCCACTTGCTCAATCAACTCTCCTTCTATTCTTATTTCACATACCGTTTTGCTTTCTTCTCTTTCAAAAACCATCACTTTCGTCTTACTTGCGTTCACTTTCATTCCCCTTTCTTTTAATTCCCAGTTCATTAATGTAACCATCATTTGCAACTCTGCCGCCGATGACGCAAGTATGACTTGATCATCGGCATACAAAAGGCATTTGACGGTTAACTCGCCCATTCTTAACCCACATTCTTCATCTTTCAAAGTTTGCAAACACCGGTCCATAAATAGGTTGAACAGCCAAGGGGAAGCCACACAGCCCTGTCTGACACCTTTTTGGATGCCAAACCAGTCCGAGTAGACCCCATTGATCTTGACACAGGCACCAGAGTCCCTATAAAGAGACCTTAATGCCTGTATCAAACCAGCGCTCAACCCATATGAGTTCAGTGTTTGCCATAACACATTCCTGTCCACTCTGTCATAAGCCTTTTCCAAGTCCATGAACGCACAAAAAACTTTCTGGTTTTTGGCCAAAAACTTCTCCGCAATCATGCGCATGGAAAAGACTTGATCTGTGCACCCCATTCCCTTTCTAAAACCCGCTTGCACATCCCAAATTTTTCCATCAGTTTCTTTCATAACTCTTTCAATTAACACCTTAGCATACAGTTTACCCACAATACTAAGCAAGCTGATACCGCGGTGGTTTTTGCAGTCCTGCTGTGACCCTTTTCCTTTATATATTGGTACTATAACTGCTTTACACTGCCTTACCTGCTTTCATGCTTTTCATTGCTTTCATTATTTCATCTACACTTATCTCCATACCCCTTTCCACTTCTTTCGGAATTTCTAGTTCATTTAATTCATACGACTCTTCACTCATAAACACGCTTTCAAAGTATTCCTTCCATCTGTTTAAATTCGAAACTTCATCATTCAGAATACATCCATTCTCGTCTCTTATAGCATTTATTATAGGCTGTTTTGTATTTCCCCTGGCAGTTCTTACGAGTTTCCAAAACATTTTTATGTTAGCCTGGAAAATATCAGATATCCTTCTATCATTCTTATCCGTTCTTTCTTTCTTTTTCCTTTCAACAACTTCTTTCACTCTCTTATTTAGACGTCTAAATTCTGCCTTTTTTCTTTCAATCTCATCATTCATACCAGAAGAATTATCAGCTTTGGTTGCTAGTAAATCTAACCATGCTTTCTTCTTTGATTCAACTTCCACCCGTACCTCATTATCCCACCATAACGTATTACTTTTCCTTTCATTTGTTCTCTTACTTACACCGCATACTTCGGTGGCAGTATCCACCAAACCTTTCTTAATATTATCCCACACAGTATTCAAGTCTAAATCATTCATACACAACTCATTCAAACATCTAATATTTTCTCTCAGTCTACATTTATACTTCTCTATCACATCTTCATCTTGTAACTTCTCTATTCTTATACGCTGTAACGCATTGGTAGATACAGATGTCCGATGCCGCCAACGCTTGAAAAGACCATTAATTCGACATAAGACCAAGTATGATCCGTCCCTACGTTGGACCCCCGGTAACCCTTGTATCTACGACTGCGCTCCTCATTCTTTCATCCACAATTACGAAATCTATCATGCTTCTATCATCACCTCTTTCCCATGTATACATGTGAATCTTCTTATGACGAAAAAAAGTATTCGTCACAAAAAGATTCTTTTCCGCACATACGGTGAGGAGGTCTTCACCATTCTCATTTATACTTTCATCACCAAACGTTCCCAATATCCTTTCATAACCAGACCTCTTCACCCCAACCCTTCCATTAAAGTCTCCTAACATAATAATATTTTCATTTTCCTTACATTTTGTCAACACCATCCTTACCATGTCCCAAAACTGCTCTCGGATGTAAGTGGGCTTAGACATGTCTGGGGCGTACACCCCTAGCAGGAACAGCTTCTTTAAGCCCACTTTCATTCGTATCCATAGCAGTCTCGGGCTTAACATTCATACTCTTTCACACATTGACCCATTCTTTCTGAAAGGATGTAATTTTTTTTGTTTAATATATATCTTTTAAGACTATTTTTGACGCCCCTTTATATTGAATTTAATTATTAATAATAAAATTGGGCCGTCACACTATCATTACGCAGCGATTCATCACATCTGGTGTGATCGTGACGAATGTCACTTGCGCTCCGAGGAGAACCGAACTGCCGTGCAGCAGTCCTAACTCTCCGAGATCGGTCGCTATAGGCAGCATAGTAGAATTAACTTACGGTAGGTCGCGCGCGTATTGTATCGACATATTTATTTGAAATTATCACTCATCTTCAATTATTGTATTATCATTCCTAATTAAAAAATAGAGCTCTTCCAAATTTAAAACGATATTTCCACAATTGTTTTCTCTGCGGCAGCAACGCGCCGGGTACAAGATAGTGTATAATAAAAATAAAACATGAATATGGACTAATGGAGTATAACTTACTGAAAGTTGCTTTGTAACTTTTTTTGGATTTTACTGAAATATTTATAATATATATATATATATATATATATATATATATATTTTTTTTATATATATATATATATATATATATAATTATTAATCGCTACACTTTTTAACAAATTAACTTCCTCCGCTATGATCAAACATTTCTGAGTGACGCCGCCCTGGTAAGAGAAAACGTCCTTGGTTGCCCTCATTCATTTTCCTGAAGCCACACTGGTTTGAAGGGTTTAACTTTGATCGAATATTTCGTTAGAATCGAGAAATTCGTACTTCTCGAATCACTTGATCTAAGTGATCTGAGTAAATTTTTCGAAATTAATATACACAATCCACGGCAATAATATAAAAAAGCTTTGTATGGAGATTGATTTAAATTTCGATGAAATTTCTTCCGAGATTTATATCATCATAATTTATCATTACGAATCGACTTGCATGAAGTGTTGACGACTTCCAGTCTCCGGAACATTGTTGATTTCCAAAAGATTTATTTAGTCACTAAATTAGAAGTTAAATATAAAAATAGGTGATTTTAAATTCCAAATTTTGATATTATAATTTTATAAAATACGTAATACTGAACTTCTGACAATCTAGTAAAAATAATAGAGTTATTTTGTATGTGTGTCGGTCTAAGTCAATTTTATAACTAATATTAAAGCGAATAAGTTCATTAAATTAAATAATAAATTTCTGATTTCAAATAATATGTGATATGGGTAAGGAGTATTTTTTAATTTTTATCTGGTAATTAAAATTTACTGATCCATAATTAACTAACGTAACTACTTGTAAATGTACTTATTATACATAATACTTATAAAATCAAGATTTTTATAGATTTTTATTAGAATTTACAGCGCCAGCAGTGTTTAATTAAGGACAAAATACAACAACCTTGGCGTAAATTGCTCGCCACGGTATTTAACACAGCCTTTTGGATAACATAATTATTTCGGCAGCAGGCGCTAGCTAATAGCCATTCCAGAAACTTAAAAAAATACGCTCGCACGTGAAAACTGAATCGTTATACTTAACTCCTATATTTTCTAATTAATTACCGAAGAAAATTTTCGTTGTTATATAATATTACATTATATAAATTATATGAACATTTACGTCGCAATAACAGTATTTTAGTTATAGGTTGATTTTTCAACATTTTTGTTCTAGTCTTGCTTATATTATTTTAAAGCATGTAAAATGTTTTGATTTATAAATTAGTACTTCATAGAAATTTTTATATAATTTGCATTACTTATAAAATATTTGTATAATATTTTTTCTTGACATTAAAACTTTGAATAATTGAATAAGCACATATACCAGCTATTCTTTACAAATAGACGTGAAAAAGTAAGACCATTAAATAAGTATAAACTTTTGCAATAATCCAAGTGAAATACATAAATTATTGTGTCAAGTAACTAATGTATTCACATATAATTACTTATTGTGTTTATAATTCAAAGGTAATTATCATAAACTAGCGACCGGTCCTAGCTTAGCATGGGTGATTACTGCATCTCGACAACAGCTCCACCTACCGGAACCGATTGAATCTAAGCGATCCAGAGACCCACTCAAACACACACAAATAATTCATCAGAATTGGTGAGTGGACAGCAATTAATTTGTATATAATATAGAGATGATATAATAGACGAAAATGTCACTGGATCATTAAATAATTATTTGATAAGTTCATTTTTTGTTAATTATTAATAAGAAAAGAAGAATTATGTTTAGACGAAAAATTTTTTCAATTTTTATTCATTTGGCACCCATATCATTTCCCTATGTCTCTTTGTATATAAAGGTAGATCTTTATGAGCCTGAAATATTGACATATTACCATAGTTATGGTAACAAAATGAGTTAATCAATGAAAACTCACCACCCCATTAATAAAACTAGTTTCGAAATGAAGTTATTATCATTTGCTACACATGAACCAATAAATTACACATATGCTGAAATACATTAATTCCATTCGTATTTCACATTTCTAGCTCGTATTAATTACTCACAAACGTGTGTAGTCGTATATATTGTCACGAGCTTGGGGATCATGACCATAAAAACTGCCGATTGAATTACCAAAATTGACACTTTAATTACCGATCACCAATTACAACTTTAAAACACACTAATAAGAAATCACACTGATCACTTTAGTTCGCAGTTAAATCGCTTCGAAGTATTCGCTTGTATCAATGATTCAATACTCACTCGGTCGAGGACATTTAGAATGTTCAAATACATATCAATCCCGACTGACTAGGTGTAGAAAATTCCAGTACAGAATAGACAGCTTTCCTAGTTCTGCTACTCGTTACTAGATGGCGCTAGTGGACACTTGCCATATAACAGGCATTAATTATGGCACGCAACAATATGTTTATAGGTTTAACGGTTACTTCTTTACATTCATGGTAATGGTTTAACAGTGGTAGAGCCACGCGGCAGCTTTTGCTGTTGCACGTAAAGGCCAGCTCAAACCAAGGTGGTAACCACGACCACACAGAAGACTAGCGTGAAGTAGAAGCTCTGTTTATACATTTCTTCTGGTGAGTACAAGTGGCCGGAGGCCCTATTCTCCCCCCTCCCTCCCTTAACATGGTAGCTGAATAGAATAGAATAATATCCCAGGAGGGTACCAGCACCCCTGGTGACGGAGAATTCCTCGCTGAGCATCCACGCCCTTAGCTAACCCACTCTTCCACAGCGTGGGTGTTCTGGTTGCCCCGCGTATTTTGAGGGAGCAAAACTCCGCTCGAGACTAAACCTGCTCGGGGCAAACGGGTCAATAAGACAAAAGCACCCCCTGCCATGCTACCCGTGAATTTCTGCCACGTCAGGGAACTTCATTCAAACATTAACGCCATCCACTACCATCTGGAAACGGCGATGCTAGCCTTTCTTTTGCTAACCGAGTTACAGGTGCCCGGGGTACAAATTAGAACACATTTTTGTGCCCTGGGCTGGAGTTTGCGTGTAAGTCAGAGAGGACATCTGTTTTCGATGCCTCGGCTGTCTTGAAGGTACGGACCTATCCGTCCTATGAATGCGTACAGCGACGACCATCACCTCATCTACGGGTACCTCTATAGGTCTCATAGTAGTAATGCTGACAGTTCCATCCACAGAACTCGTGATGCTTGGTGATTTAAACGCCCACCAAGCTAAATAGCTTATTTTTCGTTTAACCGATCATATTGGTAGATCTGTTTATGACATTGCTTTGGCATATGGCATGACACAACTGGTTACCTCGCCTACGCGGATCTCAAATGTGGAAGGTTATGTACGTTCCCTGCTGGACCTTATGCTGATCTCTCATCCGAACGGATCAGGTCTCTTTCGATGCCCCACTTGGCTCCTCGAACCATTGTCTAATCCGGAGTACAGTGCCACTCAAGCTTCTATCGCGGTTGAGTTCTGCAGGTTTCCGCTGTATTTGGCACTATAGATCAGCTGAATGAGACGGGATGCGATTTTTTTTTCATCAACGATGGTAAATATCCCCCCCCCCCCTCTATGAGGCAATCGTAGAGGGAGAAATTGACTTTAATAGGATGTAACGGTAACGGCAGTTAAAATACAAAACTATTGTTCATTTCAATTTCCGTGACAAACGTCTGAATATTATTATATTCAAATGTATGTCACCTCCACTCTGAATATGCATGCAGTTCTAATTTGTCATAAAATTATGTACAGTATCAGACTAAACAAGTGAATTTCTTAGTGCTATTTGTCAAATTCTATTCAACGTTTTGTTTTACCATTGATTAGTGATGTTCTATTATCAGTCTCTCACATGTCCAGTGCTGAACAAAAGCTTCCCTCAAGAAATGCCTCCAAACAGGGTCCTGAGCCATCTGACTCAGTCTTACAAGGTCGTCACTCCATCTAATGGAGGACGACACTTTGCTTACCACGAGGCTGCCACTCGAGACTTTTCTATCCTATCGATTGACTCTTCGAGCTATATCTCCGGAACATTATCACTTCAGCTTACTGATCCGTTCGACTACAAATGTCCTCATTTTGAATTCTTTCATATAGAAATACTCCGAGCATAGGTAACTCTCGCCCTTGTTTTCTAGTTTTGAGGACTACATGACAAGAAAATATGTCGTAATCTTTGGATCCGTCGTTTGAGCTCTTGGTTGAAGCACCAACGAATTCCCTACCCAATGTAAAATTAAAGTTACATCCCAGATAAGTCCCACTCCTGGGCACATGCCTCCCCTCATTTCTGAGTATTTTGGGGCAAGGATGTGTGTGCCGCGCTGCCCCAATGCGTGTTGGCGAACTTCACATGCCTTCAAAATATTTTTTCTTCTTTCTCAGATATTCAGGTTTCCTTACGGTGTTTTTCTTCATAGCTTAGCACGTGGTAAATCAGCACTTAAAATTACAATTAGCAATATCGTTGGTGCCGGCGGGACCTCGGACCTCGGACCGGTAGAACTTGGTTTGTACTGTGAAATTTATAGCGAGCGTTAACCATCTTCGTATCATCGCTATAGCCCAGTATAACGTGCTGTAGGTAAAATGAAATAAGGATTGAAAAGCCATTACTGACCATAACTATCTAATTTTGTAATCATAATTTTTAAACTTAAAAAGTTTAATTGTATAAACTACCAAAAGCTGCCTCCGACTTACTGTTATAGCCACAACGACAAAAGTCAATAACTAAAAGTTGAAGGTAGCCTGGGTTGAACCTTCTTGATAGTCTAGTCACGTCATGATGGACAAGTCGAGAATTTAAATGAAATTAAAGTTAAGTTCAAATAAAAATTAATATTATAGAAATCCCTTGACTCTTTTAAGTATTGGCTAAGGAATATCACAAGCTTCATCTCCATTACCTAGCCTAAAAGGGTGGAATTTTTGTGAATTTTTTTTATTTGGTATCACGCCTGAATTATATTTAATAAAAAAAGAATCGTAAATTTCAGTTTATAATTGAAAAAGATATTACGTAAAATACATTTAAAAAATCGGCCAAGTGCGAGTCGGACTCACGCATGAAGGGTCAGTACCATCATAAAATCACGTTTCTTGTATAAAGCAGGGCTCAAGTTTTAATTCCTTTCCCTTTACGTTTTAATTTATTTTTATTATTGGTTGTTATAGCGGCAACAAATATACAAAACCTGTGAAAATTTCAATTGTCTACCTATTACAAAACATGAGATACAGCCCGCTGACAGACAGACGAACGGGCGGTTGGACGGATGAACGAACGGACGAACGGACCGACGTATGGACGGACACACGGACGGACAGCGGGGGCTTAGTAATATATAATAATAGTCCCGTTTGTTTGGGGACGGAACCCCAAAAATGGACGGTTGAGTTGAAAACTTTCTTCATTTTTTAAATTCGGGTAAAATAGTCATTATCTCGTTATCCATCGTCGTCTTCTTCTCTGCTTCGTCGACATTACGTCAATATTATCAACAGTATTAATAAACCGCCGAAGTTTAGTGTGTAAGTAAGAGAACAAATGAAAGGAAAAGTAATACGTTGTGGTAGGATGATAAGGTATGGGTGTAAGTTGAAGTAAAGAAGAAAGCATGGTTAGATTTACTAGCAACCAAAGCTGATAATTCTTCTGGTATGAATGATGAGATTGAAAGAAAAAAGGCAGAATTTAGGCGTCTAAATAAGAGAGTAAAAGAGTAGTTGAAAGGATAAAGCAAGAAAGGATGGATAAGAATAATAGAAGGATATCTGATAACTTTCAGGCTAATTCGAAATGTTCTGGAAACTCGTAAGAACTGCCAATGGTAATACAAAACAGCTTATAATTAATGCTTTAAGAGACGAGAATGGATGTATTCGGAGTGACGAAGTTTCGAATTTAAAGAGATGGAAGGAATACTTTGAAAGCGAGTTTATGAGCGTAGAATCGTCTTAATTAAATGAACTAGAAATTCCGAAAGAAAGAAAGAAAGGGGTACGGAGATAAGTGTAGATGACATAATGAAAGCAATGAAAAGTATGAAAGCAGGTAAGGCAGCTGATCTGAGTATCACTCGAGATGTTAAGGGCTGGAGAGAGAATGGTGGCAGGCCTGCTGTACACCTTGTTTAATTTATGTTGAGAATTAAGACGGGTACCGGAAGACTGGTGTAAAGCAGTTATAGTACCAATATATAAAGGAAAAGGGTCACAGCAAGACCGCAAAAACTACCGTGGTATCAGCTTGCTTAGTATTGTGGGTAAACTGTATGCTAAGGTGTTAATTATAAGAGTTATGAAAGAAACTGATGGAAAAATTTGGGATGTGCAAGCGCGATTTAGAAAGGGAATGGAGTGTACAGATCAAGTCTCTACCATGCGTATGATTGCGGGAAAGTTTTTGGCCAAAAAAAACAGAAAGTTTTTTGTGCGTTCATGGAATTGGAAAGGGCTTATGACAGAGTGGACAGGACTGTTTTATGGCAAAAACTGAACTCATATGGTTTGAGCGCTGGTTTGATTCAGGCATTAAGGTCTAAGGTCTCTTTATAGGGATTCTAGTGCTAGTGTCAGGATCAACAGGGATCTACTCTGACTGGTTTAGCATCCAAAAAGGTGTCAGACAGGGCTGTGTAGCTTCCCCTTGGCTGTTCAACCTATTTATGGACTGTTGTTGGCAAACTTTGAAACATAAAGAATGTGGGTTAAGAATGGGCGAGTTAACCATCAAATAATAATAATAATAATAACACACGATACGGTGTCGGGCCTGGGCGTCTCCCGTTAATGGACGCCCAAATAATGGATGATGGATAAAAAGATATCGCGAAAGAGGTCGCCGGGGCGCGTCTGGAGCTGGCGCTGGACGCAGCAGCATGCGGGCCGCCAGCCAAGTGCGAGGAACTGCACGGTCACATAGCAGCCCTCCGCATCCATCATCCCCACCAGAAGGCTCGATGTCGGCTGGGTCTTCTCGGACTCAGCAAGCAGCACCCGCCGCTGGTGGAGCACTTCGCATGCGTTGGTCACGAGCAATGAACGCAAACGCCTGCGGGCGTACTTTAGGGCAAAAGGGGAAGAAACTGGATTTTTTTCGTATCGGGCTAGGATGCATCGTCTTTTTGCTGAGCTGGAGCCATCTTTAACCGTCACAGAGCAAAACCTGACAGACCGAGTTCGGTATATCCTGCGCTCAAATATATTTGATGTCGCCGCACTCCAACGGCTACGACGTGAGGCTGTTCCCTCATCGGATGAAAATGCTACGGCTGAGGATGCGGTGCCACAAATTATAAAGCAACCCGCAAACGTGGATGCCACCGTGAATACCCCAGTTGTGGTTGTCAAACGATGATGGAACAGTCGCTCAGTAACTGGAATTAGAGCATATGAGGAGTACATTGGAAGAGGCGATTGTGGAAACGCGCAGTACGCCTCTCGAAAATCGACCGCGACTTCCCAGCATAGCCCTAAGCAAGCGGAATTGGGCTGTCGTGAGGGCTCTGAACCCAATGCTGGTGTCCTATTTGGAAGCCAGCCGGGACCTTTGCGAGACGGACTCAATTCTTTTTGGCAGTCGCGCTGGCAGTCTGCCGTATCATACGCGCCAAGGTTTCCACGGCTGGACGTGCTATTGGCCAGAGTAGCGCTATCCCAGCATGGAGAAGAAGAATTGAGGAACGTATCGCAAAGGCTAGAGCTCTCATCGGCAGACTGATATGTTTCAGATCAGGCAATAACAGGCCAAGAATTGTGCGCACCGTCAGGATGGCGTTTGCTGGGACAAATGTCAGTTTGTCCCAGCCGGATATAACGCAAAAACTGACGGAGCGCATAGATGATCTGAAGCAGAGAATCGGTACTTGGGGAAAGTGTGATATACCGAGAGTTCGACACGGTTCAACCAGAATCGTTTCTTCCAGAGTGATCAGAAGAGGCTCTATGAATCATTGGAGCGACCAATGGTAAGTGGAATGGGCCCAGCACCGAATCAGGCCGACACTGTAGCATTCTGGTGCGGCCTGTGGTCGGAGCCCGTAAACCACAGCGGGGGCCCTTGGACGGAAGTTGTGGCGAGTCAGTGCGAGTATGTATAACGCCCATGGACCCCGTCATTATAACACCGGATGACGTAGCTTAGGCGGTCCGTAGGGCCCCGAACTTGAAAAGTCCGGGACTCGACGGGCTGCATCACTACTGGCTGAAGGGGTTCGTGGTGTGTCACACTGCTCGCCCGACAGTTTCAAGATGCTCTCAACCAGAAATCGCTCCCAAGCCTCTTCACTACTGGGATCACCCATTTGGTTCCTAAAGACCAGGGTACCACAGACCTGAGCAAATACCGCCCCATCACGTGTCTATCGACCATATACAAGACACTAACATCCATTTTGAGCGCGAGAATCACTCGTCACCTGGACTCAAATCAGGTGATGTTGCACGCTCAAAATGGATGTCGGGGTGGTGGTCGTGGAACCAAGGAACCACTCCTCATTGACGCGGTCATTGACAAAGTTGTGAAACGCAACCGTCTAAACTTCTCCGCCGCCTGGATAGACTACAGAAAGGCATTCGACTAGGTGCCCCATACATGGCTAAAGAGAGTCCTTGAGCTGTACACGATAGACTGTATAGTTAGAAACTTCCTCGAGCAGTGTATGGGGCAGTGGAGTACGATCCTTTGTCATCTGGGCGAGCGGATGGTGGCTGCGGAGAACCACATAAGGATAAGGAGCGGTATCTTCCAGGGCGATTGTCTGAGTCCAATCTGGTTCTACCTCTCTCTGAACCCTCTCAGTACCTCACCGGAGGGCTCCGGGAGAGGATTTCAGCTACGGAAAGGAGGGACAAAAGTGAACCACCTTTTCTATATGGACGACCTCAAGTTATTCGCCTTCAGTGGCTCCCATCTTATGGAATCGCTAAACATCACTTGTGAATTTAGCAATTCCGTTGGAATGGAGCTGGGGACGGAAAAGTGTGCGGTCCTCCATGTTGAAGGGGGAAGGGTTGCTAACTCGGAGGGCATACACTTATCTATGCCCGTCAACTTAAGGGCCCTTTCCGAGGCTGAAACATACCGATACCTGGGTATGTCACATAACATCGGTATCGATGAGGCTGGTATGAAACAGTCAGTTTGCGACGTGTTTTATGCACGCTTGACCAAAGTGCTTAACAGCCTTTTGTCCGGTGTGAATAAGGCACACGCATATAACGGCTAGGTCATGCCTGTCCTCATGTATACCTTTGGCATACTCAGGTGGACTCAGACTGAACTCAACGCCCTGGATAGAAAAGTTCGCACTACCATGACGTCCCATAGGATTCATCATCCGAGATCGTCAGTAATGAGGCTGTACTTGCCGCGAAAGCGTAGCGTTGCGTAGCTTCTTGAGCGCGCTCACCATGCATAATCGCGAAGTGTGCAACCTCCGTGATTACTTTGTGGCGAGATCGGATGATCCATTCTATAAGGACGTCATTTCTTGTGATAAAGGACTTTCCCCTCTATCCTTAGCCAACGAGCAATGGCAAGACCCGGCAGTGCAGAGCATTTCCGACCGGGAGACCCTATGGAAGGAGAAGGAGCTCCACGGGAGGTTCTACAAGGCTCTACATGAGCCTTTCGTAGACACAGTAGCCACCACTGGCTACCCTTTGGTGATCTCTTCGGGGAAACCGAGGGTTTTGTCTGTGCAATACAGGATCAGGTTATTAAGACCAACAACTATCGGAGATATATCCTAAAGGATAGCACCGTCGACATCTGTCGAGCTTGTCGTGATCCCGGTGAGTCACTTAGGCATGTCATCTCCGGTTGTTCGGCGCTTTCTAACTCTGAGTACTTGCACAGGCATAACCTAGTAGCCAGAATTCATCACCAGGAGCTCGCTCTGAAATACGGTCTAGTGGATTGGAAATTGCCGTATTAAAAGTACTTGCCGGAAGCCGTGCTCGAAAATGATCGCGCCAGGCTCTATTGGGACCGGGTCATCATCACAGACAGGACTAATCTTGCGAATAAGCCTGATATTGTGCTGATGGACCAGGCACAGTCAAGGATATTTTTGGTCGACATTACCATTCCGTATGACGAGAACCTCGTGAAAGCCGAAACAGATAAGCAAACAAAATATCTGGACCTGGCTCACGAGGTGACCGGCATGTGGGGTGGTCTGCCGACCGAAATTATTCCTGTAGTCGTCTCTGCAAACGCCCTAATCCCAGTCAGACTCTCGGGTCATCTGAGGCGGCTGGGACTACGTGGTGGAACGCTCCAGGCTCAAATGCAGAAGGCGGTGCTCTTCGATACCGCCCGCATCGTCCGCCGGTTTCTTTCCCTTTCCCCCTAACCCTCGGCCGTTTGATCTTCCCTGCCGAGGGCCTCCATCTGGTTGAGCTTTTACTTATTTATGTATTTTTATATTTATTTTATGTTATTGATATTTATGTATATTTATCTTTTCATTTTCATTTATAATTATATATTTATAGAACTCAACCAGATGAGAGAACTATATTGATACCCCCTAATAATAATAATAATAATCTTTATTAAAAACTTAAGAAGTTACAAAACAAATGTTGCACTGATTCCTAAACTAGGATAAATCCTGTATATTAGGATATCAGTACCTTCCCATACAATTTTACAAATTTTAAATTTTAACTCAAAATGCCTTTCGTACGCCGATGATCAAGTCATATTTACGTCGTCGGCGGCTGAGTTGCAAATGATGGTTACATGGAATGTAATGAACTGGGCATTAAAAAAAAAGGGGAACGAAAGTGAACGCATATAAGATGAAAGTGATGGTTATTCAAAGAGAAGAAAGCAAAACGGTATGTGAAATAAGAATAGGAGGGGAGTTAATTGAGCAAGTGGATGAGTTCGTGTATTTGGGATGTAAATTTATCAGGGATGGTTAATGGATGGATGGACGAGTAAATGCAGGGCATAGAGTGATTGGGGCACTACACTCTATTATGAGTAATCAGAATGTGTCAAAAAAGCACGTATGGTAATTCATAATGCTGTGTTAGTCCATACTTTAATGTATGGTAGTGAAAGTTGGGTGTGGCAGAAGAAGCACGAAAGTAGAATAAGTACTGTAGAAATGCGGTCTTTAAGGAGTATGCTAAGGTTGAATCTGAAAGACAGGGTGAGAAATTGCATGATAAGAGATAAATGTGGTATGTAAGATGATGTTGTGACCAGGATTAAGAAACGAATGCTTCGGTGGCTTGATCATGTAGAGAGTATGAATGAGGAAAGAGTGACAAAGTAAATTTATATGGCAGATGTGAACGGCAGACAGGGAACAGGCAGGGAAGGGACGCCCTAGAAGAAATTTTATCAACCAAATTGGCGATATTTTGAAAATTGGCCACATTAGAAGTACCCTTAACCGACGAGCATGTATGCGTTATATAGATGTAAAGGAGGCGAAAGAGGTATTTCAAGATCGTGCCAAATGGAAGTCCGTAGTCTCTGCCTACCCCTCTGGGTGACAGGCGTGAGTGTTTATGTATGCATGTATTAATAAACCGAATTCAATAAAAAACGAGTCGTTTCTGTATTCGACTCATATGTATTTTACGTACGTTTACCTATTTCTCTCCTTCAGCCTCTGAAACGGCCGACCCGACTTTATTAATTAGGTAGTACTTCAGGGTTAGTCTCATATAAATATAAAAAAAATCATCCCTAAGGGTGGAAAAACATGGAATGAAGATTTTAACAGTATTCGTTAAAATCTTCATTGCATATTTTTTAATTTTAATTTATATGACGTTCTAATTACTTTTAATTCATTGAATACTAGAAGATAAATTTGAGAAATAAAACTCACAATTTACTCATTGAAAATTAATTCGGTTGCACCGTTCGAATAGGAGTACCCCACGGTAGTTAACTGTGAGATTAACCGTTTAAATATCGGTTAGTATTGGCATAGAATAAATAATGGTACTACGTAGTATAAATAATAATAATAGTTTATTTCTCTTGGTATTTACAATTTGCATAGGGTATGGTATGGGTTTTTGTTCTTTACACAGTATGACTGATGGTATTATTGGGATTTTTGAATGACTAAAACATTATAATTTACTATATCATATTATAGCTAAAGAATAAAAAAATAAGAAAAGAAAATAGAAATTATTTGCTTCTAACTCCATAGTGAATTGAAGTTTAGAGTTTATGTAGTTAAGGTTATTTAAGATTGCAGAAACTTTGTCTGATGGTAAATTTGTGAAAGTGTCATCTACGTACCGCTTGTAGAATCTAGGATACACAGGTGCAGTGAGGAGGGTTTTCTCCTCGAAATCCTCCATGAATATATCGGCAACAATGGGAAATACAGGTTAGCCTAACGCCACATCATTTACTTGCACGTAGAACTCTTCCTCCCACAATGTAGTCAGTTGTGAGGCAATATCTAAGTGTACTGCATACTCCGCAGGTATAGTGTTTTCTTCTGGCTTCCTAGTCACAATTAAGATGCAGTTTTCGACTGGACATCAAAACTGACCAAAGTTTCATTGTCGGCAAGATGTAAGTCTTTTATCCTACTGACAGTAAGATAAAAGACTACATATTGCCGACAAAATTGTACAAATCCTTTGTATGGACTCTTGTGTGTCATCTCTGTGGCGACAGTATTTGTGCTAAGTTTTTAAGCTGTGAACGTTGCAACGCAGACACTGTGACCGTGTTACTAAAATCACATACACGAATAGTTTTCCTGAATAACCTCAGAAATTACGCAAATTTTAAACGTCGGTAGAATTCGTAAAATTGGTTTTATATTATCAAACAAGCCATTTTGTCAATTAAATAGCACTCATCGACTTATTGTAACACAAAAAGGTCACTCATTTCCCCAGTACATCACTAAATATTTCGAACAATAAAATGTATCCTATACTTCGTATGAACACAAAATTAAGGTAGCAAATCCGGTAATAACTTGGTCAAAAACGATTGTTTTAGGACTTTACTCAATGAGGGATCATAAGCTAAGACCAATTTCAGACGCTGTTTCTTTAACTCTGGTTTCTTTACTAAGGGACATGCCATTTCAATTAAGCTCGGTAAGACAATTAGCTACACGATTTTTCTAAGCGTTAGTTTGTATTTGTTGCACTAATTTATATTTGTTTCTGTGAGCGGTATGTGTGTGTATGTGTGTGTGTGTGTGTGTGTGTGTGTGTGTGTGTGTGTGTGTGTGTGCGTGTGCGTGTGCGTGTGCTTATGCGTTCGAGCATGCGTGCGCGTTTACGTTTGTGCGTGCGTGCGTGCACGCTTGCGTGTGTGCGAATACGTTTGCGTGTTCGAGTGTTATCGTGTGCGTGCATGCGTTAGTTCGTGCGTGCTTACGTGCGTTTGTGCGCGCGTGCGGTTTGTGTGTGTGCGTTTGTGTGTGTGTGGGTGCGTGTGATTGTGTGTGGGTGTGTGTGGGTTAGTGTGGGGGTGTGTGTGTGTGTGTGTGTGTGTGTGTGTGTGTGTGTGTGTGTGTGTGTGTGTGTGTGCGTTTATGTGTGTGTGTGTGTGTATTTTGTTTTGCATTCGTAATATATCATACGATTTATAATGTTATATAGGTAAGTACTTTAATAGGTGTACTGACGACTCGCGAAAACAGTGCCAACAAGGCTGGAAGGAGCGACGATATCTTTTCTGATTTTATTTTATTTAAATGGTTCATACAAGAGTGTTATGTGAAAAGTTAAGGTCAAGAATGTACAGTTTTCACATCGATAAGAGGCTGCAAACATTTTCTCTGGAGAATCTATAAAGCTTAAAATATATTACTTTAAAAAGTGATCTTTTAATTCTTTTAATTTCAAGTTCAATTAATTTACTTTTTGTAGCACCTCTCCACACCGGAATACGCTACATATACATACATGCAATACGCTATTATAGACTAAACCAGGAAAATATAAATTTTGCTAAGCCATGCCATGACATAATGAAGTGTTTTAAATATCCATATGAACATTCTAATTCGGCTAACTACCAAATCAATGTGTGGATGAAAGGTTCAGCAAAACTCCGGGATACATAGTACAAGTGACCTTTTGAATATCTGAACTTAAGATACTGTAATTACAGTATCTTAAGTTCGGACTGTTACATACATGAATCCACACTCGAAACTCTGGTTCAGATTGCGTTCTTTGAAAATCAATCCGAAGTGCGCATATCTTGATTATCTCTGTGTTACAACAAGATGATCCATTCGAATTAAGGGTCATTGTCAAATCGTAAGGACGTGGCAAGCCACTTTCGGGTAAACGTTGTCTTAAAGTTAGACTGTTTAATGACGTCACTCGCTCGAAAGTGTAGGATCTCATTTCAACTAGATGTTTTTTTTATGTAAGCTAATTAGATCAGACCGAATTTCAGTTATGGCTTCCAGTCTCAACGGAGACTAATCGCTGCGCGCGATAGGACTATAGTGCCCGAGTGTACGCGCAAGCACTAGTGCACTCCGTCGCTCTAAATGTTTTTTTTTATGTAAGCTAATTAGATCAGACCGAATTTCAGTTATGGCTTCCAGTCTCAACGGAGACTAATCGCTGCGCGCGATAGGACTATAGTGCCCGAGTGTATGCGCAAGCACTAGTGCACTCCGTCGCTCTAATAGTCCGATGGGACGATTATCCGAGACAACCAGAGATTTTGAGGGTATATCAATATTTGTTCCAGTTACACAATACTACTATGTTGGCTTAAATACTTAGTAATTAAACTCTTTTTAATATTTCTCATTGATATTTATAAATTTAATTTTGAAAATAAGTTAAAACTCTATGAAGACAGATGACGCCAACTGTCGCGGAAACAAAAGCCACATTTATCTCCGTCTGAGAAAAGATAAAGTACTCGTACTCGTTTCAGTAAAAGTTGACATAATTCAACTGCATTATTACTTGTGTGATATGCTAATTCCTGTGTTTAGTTATAAGTAAATATAATATAAAATTGATTTATTTTTAAGCCAAATTATTTATTAATATGACTTACAGCTTATCTTCGTGAGTTCACCAATGTAATATATATATATATATATATATATATATATAATATATATATATATATATATATATATATCAATGGAGTTCACATACTACTTTGCATTCTTACGGTGTTTTAAAATTATACTCAATAATGAGACTATTAGCGAAATAAAACTGAGTTATTACTCCTCTGGAATAAGTCATCCAAACTTTCACTTATAGAATGGGTTTGACAAGCATCAAAAATATTATAGCTGGAACAACTTAATACACTGGAGCTGAGTCTGCAGGCCTTCTCAAATTTGTCGCAGATTGCCTTTGTAATTGCTAACAGAAAGTACGTCTACAAGCACAAGTTGCTTATAGCTTGTGCTTGACAACGCTAGCTAAGGACAAAATACAAAAACCTTGGCATTACTTGCTCTCCACGTTATTTAACACAGTCTTTTTGATGACATAATTAATTCGGCAGCAGGTGCTATCTGATATCCATTCCAGAAACTTAAAAAATACACTCGCACGTGAAAACTGAATCGTTCTTCGTAACTCATAAATTTTCTTATTCATTACGGGGAAAATTTGTCTTGTTTTGTAATATTACATGAATATAAATTATAGTATTACAGTATTTTAGTTTTAGGTTCATTTATAAACAATTTCGTTCTGTTCTTGGTACTGTTTCATCATTTGAAAGTCTATAAAATGTTTTGATTTATAAATTTGTACCTTATAACATATAAATTTCTATATAATTACATTAACTTAAATATTTGTACTTATTTTTTTCTTGACATGTATTTACAGAGCTTTGAATGAGCACATAAAACTAGCTATTCTTTACAAACAGACGCGAAAAAGTAAAACCATTGAATAAAATATTTTATAATAATCCATGCGAAATACAGAAATTACATAATACATAATACATAAACACTCACGCCTGTCACCCAGAGGGGTAGGCAGAGATTACGGACTTCCATTTGGCACGATCCTGACATACCTCTTTCGCCTCCTTTACATCCATATATCTACGCATACATGCTCGTCGGTTAAGGGTACTTCTAACGTGGCCCATTTTCAAAATATCGCCAATTTGGTCGACAAACATTTTTCTAGGGCGTCCCTTCCCGACTCGGCCGTTCACACCTGCCATATAAATTTGCTTTGTCACTCTTTCATCATTCATTCTTTCTACGTGACCAAACCACCGAAGCATTCCTTTCTTAATCCTGGTCACAACATCATCTTGCATACCACATTTATCTCTTATCACGCAATTTCTCACCCTGTCATTCAGATTAAACCCTAGCATATTTCTTAAAGAACGCATTTCTACAGCATTTATTCTACTTTCGTGCTTCTTCTGCCACACCCAGCTTTCACTACCATACATTAACGTAGGGACTAACACAGCATTATGAATTACCATACGTGCCTGTTTTGACACATTCTGGTTCTTCATAATAGAGTGTAGTGCCCCATTCACTCTATTCCCTGGATTTACTCGTCGTTCTATATCCCTATCATATCTACCATCCCTGCTAAATACACATCCCAAATACACAAACTCATCCACTTGCTCAATTAACTCTCCTTCTATTCTTATTTCACATACCGTTTTGCTTTCTTCTCTTTCAAAAACCATCACTTTCGTCTTACTTGCGTTCACTTTCATTCCCCTTTCTTTTAATTCCCAGTTCATTAATGTAACCATCATTTGCAACTCAGCCGCTGATGACGCAAATATGACTTGATCATCGGCATACAAAAGGCATTTGACGGTTAACTCGCCCATTCTTAAACCACATTCTTCATCTTTCAAAGTTTGCAAACACCGGTCCATACATAGGTTGAACAGCCAAGGGGGAAGCTACACAGCCCTGTCTGACACCTTTTTGGATGCCAAACCAGTCCGAGTAGACCCCATTGATCCTGACACAAGCACTAGAGTCCCTATAAAGAGACCCTAATGCCTGTATCAAACCAGCGCTCAACCCATATGAGTTCAGTGTTTGCCATAACACATTCCTGTCCACTCTGTCATAAGCCTTTTCCAAGTCCATGAACGCACAAAAAACTTTCTGGTTTTTGGCCAAAAACTTCTCCGCAATCATGCGCATGGAAAAGACTTGATCTGTGCACCCCATTCCCTTTCTAAAACCCGCTTGCACATCCCAAATTTTTCCATCAGTTTCTTTCATAACTCTTTCAATTAACACCTGAGCATACAGTTTACCCACAATACTAAGCAAGCTGATACCGCGGTAGTTTTTGCAGTCCTGCTGTGACCCTTTTCCCTTATATATTGGTACTATAACTGCTTTACACCAGTCATCCGGTACCCGTTTTAATTCCCAACATAAATTAAACAAGTTGTACAGCAGGCCTGCCACCACTCCCTCTCCAGCCCTTAGCATCTCGAGTGATACTCTATCATATCCAGCTGCCTTACCTGCTTTCATGCTTTTCATTGCTTTCATTATTTCATCTACACTTATCTCCATACCCCTTTCCACTTGTTTCGGAATTTCTAGTTCATTTAATTCATACGACTCTTCACTCATAAACACGCTTTCAAAGTATTCCTTCCATCTGTTTAAATTCGAAACTTCATCATTCAGAATACATCCATTCTCGTCTCTTATAGCATTTATTATAGGCTGTTTTGTATTTCCCCTGGCAGTTCTTACGAGTTTCCAGAACATTTTTATGTTAGCCTGGAAATTATCAGATATCCTTCTATCATTCTTATCCATTCTTTCTTTCTTTTTCCTTTCAACAACTTCTTTTACTCTCTTATTTAGACGTCTAAATTCTGCCTTTTTTCTTTCAATCTCATCATTCATACCAGAAGAATTATCAGCTTTGGTTGCTAGTAAATCTAACCATGCTTTCTTCTTTGATTCAACTTCCACCCGTACCTCATCATCCCACCACAACGTATTACTTTTCCTTTCATTTGTTCTTTTACTTACACCACATACTTCGGTGGCGGTATCCACCAAACCTTTCTTAATATTATCCCACACAGTATTCAAGTCTAAATCATTCATACACAACTCATTCAAACATCTAATATTTTCTCTCAGTCTACATTTATACTTTTCTTTCACATCTTCATCTTGTAACTTCTCTATTCTTATACGCTGTAACGCAGTGGTAGACACAGATGCCCGATGCCGCCAACGCTTGAAAAGACCATTAATTCGACATAAGACCAAGTAATGATCCGTCCCTACGTTGGACCCCCCGGTAAACCCTTGTATCTACGACTGCGCTCCTCATTCTTTCATCCACAATTACGAAATCTATCATGCTTCTATCATCACCTCTTTCCCATGTATACATGTGAATCTTCTTATGACGAAAAAAAGTATTCGTCACAAAAAGATTCTTTTCCGCACATACGGTGAGGAGGTCTTCACCATTCTCATTTATACTTTCATCACCAAACGTTCCCAATATCCTTTCATAACCAGACCTCTTCACCCCAACCCTTCCATTAAAGTCTCCTAACATAATAATATTTTCATTTTCCTTACATTTTGTCAACACCATCCTTACCATGTCCCAAAACTGCTCTCGAATGTAAGCGGGCTTAGACATGTCTGGGGCGTACACCCCTAGCAGGAACAGCTTCTTTAAGCCCACTTTCATTCGTATCCATAGCAGTCTCGGGCTTACACATTCATACTCTTTCACACATTGACCCATTCTTTCTGAAAGGATGAAACCGACTCCCTGGCACGCCCGTTCGGTCTCGCCTACACCAGACCAATACGCGGTATACGTGCCATGTGCAGTGGCATCCTTTCCCTTTCGTTTCGTCTCATTCACACATAACACATCTATTCCTCTGTCATTCATCATTTCGCATACTTCATCCATCTTATCATTCATTCCTCCACATACATTCAGCGTAGCCAGACGGGTTTCCGCAATCCACTTTTCGCCCCTCCGGGAGACAGAACGTGACGGGTGGCGAACCTCGTCGCCGGTTTTTCTCCCGGAGATTCTTCGCACCCCTGCCCCATTTAAGGGGCGCCGGGAACTCGGGGCCATTTCTTTTATTTCCTGAGTCATTCGAACAAGGGGTGGTGGTAGATTTTACGCCGCTACCATACGGCGAGGAGCCGAGTCTATTTTTTTCGGCTTTGTCGCTCGTTTAGCACCACCCGGGGGACACGTGTAGGGTGGGCCTAAGGTTAGGTGGTCGGAGCCTACGGACGCGAGCGACTCATCCCCCTACATACAGAAATTATTAAATTTTTTTCAATGGAATAAGGGTGACAAGCGAGCACAGCCTACTTGACTTGACATGACTCACCTGACTACATGACTTGACACACATGACCACATGACTTGACTTGGATGCTGTGACCCATAGACATCTACAACTATCCTCGACTAAAAATCAAATTGCAGATTATTTGTCACCCCTGAGGACTAAGATTGAATGCCCCGTATCCAATATAAAGAGTATCCGGTTCTCTACACTCACTATACGAAACACAGCAGCATTGAGCTACTATTTGACGTTGATATTCTGTAAGAGCGTGGTCCTTCCCCGATCGACCGTTCCATTCGTGGTAGAACTAAATTAACATCTTATAAATTAAATTACGTATAGGAAGTTCGCTTAGAATTATTAATATACCCAGCATTGTGAGTACGAGCTATTCTTTATAGTCAGTGGAGCCAGTAGTGGATTACGAATGACTGTCTATGAAAAGATATCGTTAAATTCTATTTGCATGTTTGTGACCAGCTATGGGGAAGTCTATATCGAATGTGTTGTGGTCAATAGCTGTAAAAAGCATTTCTCATATAGATTAAACGACGCTGTTTTGGCGAAGTTGTATTAGTTTTACAATCTAAACGAATTTAATAACTAGAGATTTATTTTGAATTGCGATATCTAAAGATATGTCTAAGGATATATTTTATCTGACATTGAAGTAATAACATATCATGAATCTGTAGCAACTGTGTTGATTAAAAGTTTTATCTATCTCAGCTGTAAAATCTTGAAGCGAAATATTAAATAGTGCCAGTAGCCAGTGAAGAAACTAAGTGGATTAACGGGAAGGATGAAATCATTTCAACAGTGTTCTGGACTTTTGTGCACTCTACGTCTTACGTTTTATTATTAAAAT
>CAJQZP010000506.1:0-20809 GCA_907164705.1 Parnassius apollo | reverse complement strand
TTACAGTGTCGGCCTGATTTGATGTTGGGCCCGTTCCACTTGCCACTGGTCGCTCCAATGATTCATAGAGCCTCTTCTGATCACTTTGGAAGAGACGATTCTGGTTGAACCGAGTCGACCTCTCGGTATATCGCCGAATCCGCTTTCCCCGAGCAGCGATTCTCTGCTTTAGATCATCTATGCGCTCCGTCAGTTTTTGCATTATATCCGGCTGGGACAAACTGACATTTGTCCCAGCAAATGCCATCCTGACGGTGCGCACTATTCTTGGCCTGTTATTGCCCGATCTGAAGCATATCACTCCGCCGATGAGAGCTCTAGCCTTTGTGATACGCTCCTCAATTCTTCTTCTCCATGCTGGTATAGCGCTACTTTGGCCAGTAGCCTTGGAAACCTTGGCGCCTATGATACGGCAGACTGGCAGCGCGACGTCAAAAAGAATTGAGTCCGTATCGCAAAGGTCCCGGCTGGCTTCCAAATAGATCACCAGCATTGGGTTCAGAGCCCTCACGACAGCTCGATTCCGCTTGCTTAGGGATATGCGGGAAAGTCGCGGTCGATTTTCGAGAGACGTACTGCGCGTTTTCATAATCGCCTCTTCTAATGTACTCCTCATTTGCTCTATTTCTAGTTCCTGGGCAAATGTTCCATCATCATTTGAATCTGCCACCACTGGAGTTTTCACGGCGGTATCCACGTGTGCGGGTTGTTCTGCAACTTGTGGCACCACATCCTCAGCCGTAGCATTTTCATTTGATGAGGGAACAGCCTCACGTCGTAGCCGTTGGAGTTCGGCGTCATCAAATGTATTTGAGCGCAAGATATACCGAACTCGGTCTGCCAGGTTTTGCTCGGTGACGGTTACAGATGGCTCCAGCTTAGCAAAAAGTTGATGCATCCTTACCCGATACCTCCAATTTCTCCCACTATCGCCCTATAATACGCCCGCAATTCGTTGCTGTTCATTGAGATTGTCCAACGCATGCCGCGTATTCCAACAGTGGCGGGTGCCGTTTGCTGGGCCCGCGAAGACCCTGCCGTCACCAAGCCTGTTGGTGGGGATGATGGATGCGAGGGGCTACGAGGTGTACGAGCAGCACCTCGCGCTCGGCTGGCGGTTCGCATGCTGTGTGCACGACCTCCAAGCAGCGGCCCTTTGCGCGTTCTATCAAATTTCATCATCCATTTTAATGGGCGTCATTCAACGGGAGACGCCCAGACCCGGCGCCGTTTCATGGTGAGGCCATGTGCACAAGCGGGCCTTTGCACCTTCAACTTATGCCGAGGCACGGCACTAACACCTCTTGGCAAGGTGCTGACTGACTGCGCTCACGTAGTGATTTTGTCACGTAACCGTTACATCAGCGGGCGATGGGGTCATCACTTCCCTACGCCTTTTTATTATTAATGATGATGATGACAATGATGAGGAATTTATAGCAAAACTTTTGTAGATGTTACTTGGAGAGTTTTTGTTTTTCTTCTTTCCTTGTAAGAACTTGCTAGTAACGTATTATAGTTCTACCTCATTATGTGGTCGCACGTCGCACTTTGGCTGCCATCAACATTCGACGTATGAACAAGTACTGCTGATGTTCTTATTTGCTTAGGTTTTCTATTAATGAGTTTTGACTTTTAATGTGGTTTTACCCTACCATACCGGGTCCTGACATAACTGTAGCCGTAGTAGGTCAAGAGCTAAGCACTTCAGCATAGTACGCGAGCAGCCCGGATTCGATCCCTGCTGGCATCAACGACATTATTAATTGCAATATTAAAGTACCGATTTACTACGTTCTTTACTCTCTACGGTGAAGGAAAACATCGTGAAGAAACCTACATCACTGAAAAATAAATAAATAAATATATTCTAATGTTCATTAAGTACACCTACCTACACGCGGAATATTTCTTTGCTCTAAAACTTTCTCGTAATTGCGAGGAGGCATTTGCGCAACAAATATTTAAAGTTTACAAACCTTAACTAACTGGTATAACAACTCATTTATTTTATACGTGTTAGAGCCATGCTACAGCTATACGAGTATTAGTATAGTTGTAGCTCTAATGGGTCGACTTGATTGGGAAACGACCACGCTCTCACAGAATATCAACGTAAAATAGCTTAACGTTGCCGTGTCTCTCTTATGGTGAGTTTAGAGAACCGAATACCCCTTTTACTGAAAACGATGCATGTCATCTTAGTCCTCACGGGTGACAACGCATCTGCATTTTGATTCGTGGTCGATGATAGATGTAGATGTCTGTGGTACACAGCAGCTACTTACTGTTAGGTGGACTGTGTGCTCATTTGTCACCCTTATCCTGTTAAAAAAAAACTAATGTATTTTAACCGCTAAAAATAAAGATAAAAAATATGTGTTGAGTTTCTTCAGCTGTTTTTTCTGTTGTTTCATCTCCGGTCAGAGGAATGGTATTTTAAAAATAGTAGTCGAGTTGAATGATGGCCATAATACAAACAAAATTATAGGACTTTAATAAATAAATATTTCAATTAACCTACCCCCTCGTCTGTCCAAACGGCATATTATGGCGTCTCAAATAATATGCGCATCTCTATCAAACGTGATAGCAAACTATTTGTAACATATATATGATATATATATATATATATATATATATATATATATATATATATATATATATATATATATATATATATATATATATACATATATATATATAACATACATATATTTACATATGTACCTGTTATACTTACTTAGTATTTCGGAAAGTGCTCTACAGATGCGCCATATTGGCCAAAATGACCCCGACATTCGAGTGGCTACGCACTATTCCAGCACTAATCGTACGTTCATTCATATCTGCATAGAGAAAAGGAATTATCTAGAAATACGTTCACATTTGTGTGGAGCTATTTTGCTAGGTGAACGTTTTTGGCCTTGCTGATTAAAGGACCGACGTACGGACAGAGGCTGCGGTGACCTATTTTTTTTTCAAAATCAATTAGAAAGCGATAAAACTAAATTTTACAGTTTAAAATTTAAAATTTTCTAGTTTTTAGTGATGGAAAGTAGGTTGCAAGTATGATGGTATCGGCTCTGAGCTCACCAATGCAACTAGAGAAATATACAAATCTTACAAGTCGTAATCATCAGCCTGCGGCAGTTCGTTACTAGATATAGACTCTTCTAACGAGCACTACATATCCCAATGTTCAGCTATTGCATCCATTTTCAAGGAACTACCCTACGCAAATCCTCTCACCATCTAAGCATGGGACGTCCCACACTACGTATTTCTTTATTTTCCAAGTTATACAAAAATAGTAAATAATAAGTAATACATAATATCTAGTACAGTACAGTACAATTGTGAGCGCTAACTCAGGTGCTTGACGCTCGCTCTAAAATTCACTGAACGGAGGCAACCAGGGTTCGATCTCCACCGGCATCAATGAAATTATAAATTACAAAATACATCGCTGAATATCGGCCTCTCCCGTTTTAATTTACATTAATTGTCTCCCTTGGCAGGCGTGCTGATGATCATAGTAGCAGAACGTATTGAAACTTTACCTTCCTTTTCCCCTTCCCTGTCTGGACATTTTCCGTCACGCATAAATTTCGAATTTATTTTATCGACTGCAAGCTTTTTGTTTGAAGTTATTTTGGCCTTTCTCAAAGACGCCTCTGGCTACACCTACATGAAAATGAAATGGGATGATGAATTTTCTTACGCCACCACCACCAAAACCCGAAAGACACTATGGACTAAAAGGCCCCAATAAGCAAATAATTAAAATCAACTTTCTTTAGGTTAAATAAGTAGTAAAAAAACTAGTTAGTAAAAATATAAATTAGATGCAATAAATAATGATCCCAATTTTATAATTGAAAATTCTAGGTAAAGCTCGTGTTAAGGATTTCGTTGCCACTTCCAGGAAACTGTGTGTTATTTAGTCAGTCTGTTACGGAATGTGAATGGTTATTCAAAGGCTTTATTTACATTATTTTGTTTTGCACACAGGAATGTATTCTAGTTTCGAATACAGAGATCGTGATCCTCGGCGACTTTAACGCCCATCACGCCGAATGGCTTGGTTCACGTTTAACCGATCATGCGGGGAGATCTGTTCATGATTTTGCCTTGGCATATGGTCTGACACAACTGGTTACTTCGCCTACACGGGATGGAGGATATGACCTTTGTTGGACCTTCTGCTGACCTCTCACCCGGACGGATATCAGATTTCCGTCGACGCTCCTTTAGGCTCCTCGGACCATTGTCTGGTCCGGAGTGTGGTGCCACTCACGCTGAAATCGCGGTTGCATTCTGCAGGCTGCCGCCGTGTTTGGCACTATAGGTCAGCCGATTGGGATGGGATGCGGTCTTTCTTTGCATCCTACCCTTGGGGGCGGGTTTGCTTCTCGCCGGATGATCCCAACGTTGTTGCGGATTCTGTTGCTGATGTGGTACTTCAGGGTATGGAACTTTTTATTCCTTCCTCTGTGGTGCCCATTAGAGGCAAGTCTCAGCCATGGTTTGGTCGCTCCTTTAAAATAGCATCATGCTATTAGCAGGAGTGCTACCAAGCCTGGGCTGATGCATCAGCGTCCCGGGATGTAAACACCAGCGCTCTAAAAAAGAAGTATAATTCCGCCTCTAGGTCCTTCAAAAGAGTCATTGCCAAGGCAAAGTCAGAGCACATAGGCAGAATTGGCGAGAAACTAGTTCGCCTTCCTTCTGGAACCCGTGCATTCTGGTCTCTCGCCAAGGCTGTCCAGGGGAATTTCTGTCAGCCATCTCTTCCATCTCTGCACAGGGAGGACGACTCACTGGCCCATACCGCAAAGGAGAAAGCCGATCTTCTAGGCTCTTTCTTTGCGTCTAACTCGACTCTCGATGACGGGGGCAGTATTCCGCCGACCATCCCGCGGTGTGAGTGCTCCATGCCGGAAGTGCACTTCACACAGCGCTCGGTTTGCAAAGCACTCCTCTCCCTGGACATCCACAAGTCGAGTGGGCCTGACGGAATCCCACCAATTGTGCTGAGGACGTGTGCTCCACAGTTGGCACTGGTTTTAACGCGTCTTTTCCGGTACTCCTACTCTCTAGGCGTAGTCCCAAAATCATGGAAGACGGCTTACGTCCACCCGATCCCTAAAAAAGGCGACCGCTCTGACCCGTCCAATTACCGGCCAATCGCCATCACCTCCGTGTTCTCCAAAACAATGGAGTCCATTGTAAACTGCCAGCTCATGAGGTACCTTGAAGATCACCAGCTGATTAGTGACCGCCAATACGGTTTTCGCCGTGGTCGGTCAGCTGGTGATCTTCTGGTCTACCTAACTCACAGATGGGCGGAGGCAGTAGAGTCCGGGTTTGGCACAAAGCGCTTCTTTCGAAGCTCCCTTCCTATGGGATTCCCGAGAAATTGTGCGATTGGATCACCAGCTTTCTTGCAGGTCGGAGCATCAAGGTCGTTGTAGACGGTGCAAGCTCCGATTGCAAGCCTATTAATGCTGGTGTTCCACAGGGCTGCGTGCTATCGCCAACGCTGTTTCTTCTGCATATCAATGACATGTTGCATACCCGTAACATTCATTGCTATGCAGATGACAGCACTGGTGATGCTCTTTACACCGGCCGAGCCAATATTTCTCGGGAAAACGTCTCCGAGTGCCGGGACAAACTTGTGTCTGAAGTCGAGTCTCTGCTGGACAGAGTCCGGATTGGGGGCGACTAAATCTAGTCCAGTTTAACCCCTAGAAGACACAAGTTTGCGCGTTAACCGCATGCGCATCAGCTTGCCTCATGAGCACACATATAACATCCGATACATTCACACAAGCAATATTGCTCCTCGTATTATTAATTTGAGTGATCTAGTTTTGGCAACTCTGGAACTCGATTATCAATAATATTAACAATTTAATATTTTTGGTCGTTATAAATAAAACTACTTTTACGGTTTTTATCCCTTTTAATTTAACTTGTTTTTAAAATTCATAAAAGAAGTTTTAAATTGTATTATAAACAAGTTAATTGTTAGTCGCAATTTGATGCCCTGATTTACAACATACTCTGCGATAAAAGAGTACATAGCGAGAAAACTTTATATAAATATTAAGGATTTCTTATATTTACGCGAACACTATACATTGATTAAAACTACTTTTACGGATTTTATCGCGTTTTATTTATATTAATTTTAATACTGTGTATAGAAAAAAAGAACCATACAAACCGATACTTAAATGGTGAATCTCACCACCATCCTTCACAGTTAGCTACTGTTGGCAAATCTTTGTTACAGAGAGCACGAGGGATCTGTGACAGCAAACACCTGGCCGCCGAGCTTCAGCACGTCAAGCAGGTTCTGCACGACAACAAGCTTTGGGTCCCGCGCCTCCATCACAGTGACCGAGTGAAGCCGGCCACAGTCGAGCGTGTGCCTGCTGTACTACCATATGTCAGAGGTGTCACAGACAAGAATGGCTACATCTTGAAGCGAGCTTCTATTAGAACGTTCTACAAGCCGCCGAAGAAGATTAGTCAGTTCTTATCATCCGTCAAGTGTCATATTCCACTACAAGATGCAGGAGTGTACAAGCTTGATTGTGATTGTAGTCTCTCATATATATGGCAAACAAAGAGATCAATTAGAACTCATGTAAAAGAACACATAGCTGACGTGAAGCATCAACGTTCCGGGAAGTCTGCAGTTTGCGATCATATCCTAGATGGCCCCAACCATTACATCAGATTTGATAGACCACAAATCCTCGCGAAAGAACATCGATTCCTGCCAAGGATGACACGTGAGGCTATTGAAATTAAAAAACATCCTAATTTCAATAGAGAAGGAGGCTGGGTACTACCACCTGCTTGGGATCCTATAATTAATAAAATTAAAACGTTTAGTTTTAATTTTATAAAGCATACCACTGCAAGACTTCAAAATACAGTTAGTTCATTCTGCGTACATCGGACCAAAGACAATAATTAAAAAGCTGAAGGTACTCCCGGTTAATTTTGACATCGGGATGCCAGTCACCTCAGTCCCCCGTGACCATGGGTGCTGGAAAGCACCCGAAACGTCGGGTATTAAAATTAATATAAATAAAACGCAATAAAATCCGTAAAAGTAGTTTTAATCAATAAATAATAAGTTTAATATTTTTTGATAACATGTAGTCTGCCAATTCACACTTACTATCATATTCCATTACCCTCTGTGAATATATAGGAGGCCTGTGCTTAGGTGTAGAACCTGCGTAGACCTTAATTGTTATTTTTAAAATAATTAGTATCATATTATCAACTGCGTAATTAATTAAGGAATTGAGTAATTAAAATAGTATAATATTGTAACAGTGGCTTAATACTGAGTTGCGGCATTAGGGCTACAAGTACGAATCCCGCACCAAACAAGTTTTTGTTATTGGTATGGCCTACAAATTAATACTTCTGCAATTTATATACATAAACTGCTTCCAATATACAGGAGAAAATACCAGTGTAGGGATAACCTTATTTCTAAAAAAATAAATATAGACAATAATATTATGTTAAATTATAATAAAATTGACATTAATTGTATATTATTTTCCCAATGCCTTTGTCAAAGAAAACTACTTGAAGATAATTAAAGGATAATTTATCGTCAGTGTGTTAACCCTTACCATACACTTGGATTGTAGTGCTCGTGAACTTTACCGCAATACATTTTAGTTAATTGATGCGGATCAGTTAACAACTCACAGGATCGAGATATTAATAATTAAGACGTTGCTTTAATGTGATTCAACAGTTTAGGCCTTCTGTGAGTTTCACTGAACCTGAAATAATATTGCTTACGCTTTGCAATCTGTAACGTTGAGCAACATTAAAAAGATGGCGACACAGTCTTATATTATTGTTGAACTAAAGTTTTTTTTAAGAGCTTGAGAACTTTAAATAATAATAAAAATATTAATTACTTTGTAACCTTCCGCTAAATAAATACAATGATGTGACTTACCTGGATTGAAGAGCACCTCCCGCCCTCCCTCAATTGCATGCACTAACTCCGTCACCACTAGTCCCAGCACCACTACTCCTGACAACACTACTTCCAACACCACTATTCCAGGTAAGACATATTTCAGAGTTTATTATTTATTAGCAATTAATATTTTTATTATAATGGATTACCTCAAAGTAACGCCTGATTCTATCAATTATTTTGAATAATAATACAAGACAAAAATATTGTTGGAATAAATTTATTATTTTTTAAATATGATATCCATCATATTATGCCCGCCGCGGCTACGAGTGACATAGTCCGTTCGATCAGTCCAATTTTTCCACTGACCTCTATATATACAAGTACGCTGGACTGGTTATTCCATACAAAATGTCAGTGCCAATTTGAAGCGCCAACATTTGCTGTCTTGGGAACTAAAATTGACATAATATGCCAAAATCTGTTGTCTTATTTAACCTTATCTCTGTATTATAAACAAAAAAAAAACGAAGTATTTTAAGTGGTTTGAACGTGTGTAATTTTTGTTACTTAATAAGAATTATCTCGTTACCAAAAGGAAAGTTGAGTAACATTCCACAAGTAAGTGAATTTGCAGCTAATATTAAAAAAATTAAAACTATTTGATAATATAGGTACTTAAAAATTTGTTACTAGTCTTAATATCATAATAACCAACATGTCTGACTTTATATTACTGAGTTTAGATAATTAATAAAATTCAATATGGTTGTCGAGTTCTTTGTATATAATACTTGTCGATGTTCTTTTCTGCCCATATATGTTAACAACTATAATTGCCGACTACAGATAATTATCAAATGTTTATTAATTAACAGGTTTTCAACTGAACCTAGATTAAAATTATGGCTTAAAAGCCATAATTTTAGTCTAAGTTAAATATTGTGCATTGATGTCCGAAACAAAATGATCATCTTTGTTATAAACATTTCACGGACGACTGTTTTATTAGACATGATAAACGCACTACTTTGAAAAAGTGCAGTATTCCATAGCCAAGTGTAGAAAGGTCGCCTGACGATGTCGAGCCGTTAGATTCAATTCGGTTGGATAGCGTTCGGAAAATTACGACAATCTTTTCTTCAGGTATACCTCAGAACCTGAAAACTAGATTGTACAATCAGTGCGTGTTGCCAGTGATGACTTATGGATCTGAGACGTGGTCCTTTACTTCTGAGTAATTCAGCGAGCTATGAAAAGGGCTATGCTCGAGGTTTCTTCGCGTGATAAACTTAGGAATGAGGATATCCGCAGTAGAACCAGAGTGACCGACATTGTCCAACGGATTAGTAAGCTGAAGTGGCAATGGACCGGCCATATAGCCGATATATAACCGATAACCGATGGGGAAGAAAGATTCTCGAGTAGCAGCCTCGTACCGGCAGGTGAAGTGTAGGACGTCCCCTCACTAGATGGAGTGACAACCTGGTAAGACATTCAGGAACTTGATGGACGCAGGTGATGCACCGTGCTTTTTGGTATTTCTTGAGGGAGCCCTATGTCCAGCAGTGGACTTGTGAAGGGCTTTAATGATAATGAATGATAATGGCATTATATTAATATGATACATAAGCAGAACGGACGTTACGTTACGGGTAGAGGCCATCTTTTGATAGAGTCCATTCAATTTCTATATAGGTATAGGCAGGTTATAGAATTTTTACCGATATATTTAGTCACACTGTCTTATATCTATTATTAGTTCCGTCGAGGTTCACTTCTGCTGTCAGCGCCAAAATAGCGCACATCAAATCGCCTCATAATGTCACGTTGTATAGTCAGTCCAGTGTACTTGTATATATATAAACGTCAGTGAATTTTCCAACCAATCTGTCCGTATGGCGTCAATGGTGGCTGGAATATTGGCTTTCAATGCTTAAAGAGTTGCTGGTTTGTCGACATAAACTAAGTCGTTTTATTAAAAAGGACCAACAATATTAATTAATTTATGAACCAAATGAAAATATATATTATACATAAATATGTATTTTAGTAGTTGTAAAAATAAAGAAAAATAAAAGATACGTAAACACAAAAAATTGGATAACCTTTTTAGTGACGCAAAATCACAAATACCTAAATGGGTAAAAGTTACACAAAAATAAAATTTTATGAGAGGCTTTAATTTTATTTTTCTCTGTCGTAATTTTAACTAAATCGTGTCAGCTTTTATCTCGGTTTGAATTAACATTTAAGGTGTATTTACACCACTGCACAAACGGGATAGGTAATTTTGTTACTTTGGTCTGAAAATACTGAATGATATATTAATTAAATACAGGGTTATTTTTCAAGGAGCAGCTAAATTTTGAAATTAAGTTAAAATATATATTGTCTGTAATATATTTTATAGTATATAAGTTTATTGTATATATATATATATATATATATATATATATATATATATATATATATATATATATATATATATATATATATATATAATAGTTGATTTTTAAATTTATCAGTAGTTTTTTCCTCGATTTACTCTATTGTTTATTTTATTTTGTCACCTATCACATAATTTCCGACACACGTCCCGAGTTGACTGGGAGAGAATACCGTATGGTATTAAGTCCGCCCTTTGTTATCCTTTTATTAAGGTGCTGTAAAGTGTAAATAAATAAAATAAATATATAAATAATGATATTATACTATTATGACAGGTTTTGGAAATGCGAGGAAATAAGGCTTCATTTTTATTTGAAATTATTCCAAATTGAATATGATTTGTGGGCGACCTCGTTTTTGCTCACCAGTCGACCCTACTGAATGCAGATTTGTTCGCACCGTACGCGCCGTACTCATCGTATGCGTCTCAATTTGCGGATAACCCCGCACATTTGTACGTACGCGCCGTACGCATTTCGTTTGTATTGCCAACAACTTTTACAGCTTTTTCGAACCACTGATGTGAAACGGTACAGCGACATTGATCGCTCGGACAGCCATGGTAAAAAATGTTGTAGTTGTCTGCTTATTGGCAGAGGAAGAAGAAAATAAAATTCGAAGAAAAGAAGATTCTGGATTCATTATATTACTTTAACAAGGCAGTTGTATGGAGAATATTATACTTATTACTATATATACCATTTATTTAAATACTAATAGTTATTAGATGATTATGAAGGATTTTTCAAATACTTACATTTAACTTACAAGAAATTTCAAGAGTTGCTACATATACTAAAACAATATCTATGAAAAACTCAAGATTTGGAGGGCAATTGAATTAAAGGAAAGACTTGTTGAATTTTGTGGTAAATATATTTTATTGATAATTAAGTAATCAGTTATACTTTAGTTTTGAAATGAAAATTAATTATCAATTTATTATTATATTTAAATTATAACGTCACTAAGTATTCCATATTAATAATCGACGCAAATTAATTTTCAAATTATTTATAATTATTTAAGTATAAATTAAAAGTTATTAAAGTCTTGTCTGACGAATCATTGTTGCCTACACAGTAAAGGAAAATGCTCCTGAAATGAAGTAAAAATGTATTTCGAAATGAAAGTCAAAACCACCAGTTTTAGTGGAAAATCCACAATTTTTGGTGAAAATTACGTACCGAACGCGCCGCATTATATGACGTCTTCAGCATTCGTCTTTCAATATTCGAATACCTATCGCATACGGTAAAGTGTGTAGTACGGTACGGTACCGACAAATGTCCGTCCAGCTCAAAATAACGCATTACCATGCATTTTGAATTTAAAAGATAAAAAGGAAAATCTTCAACATTTGCCTATACTACTTATTCTGAACATTTTGTGCATATATGGCCGGTTATTGCAAAATTTTCCTGGATAAGAAGTAAAATAATCTCTAAAGCGTTTTTATACGAACCACACTGGGTCAACGACGTGACTTACGGCATCGTTGAAAATTTACATCAAATATAGCAAGTAGAACATCGCGAAGCAGTGGAAATTTAAAGAGTGCGGTTAACGTTTCAAAGAAAAGCAACGTGTTCAAACTTTATAATGGCAAATGCAACTATCGCAGCGCTGAAGAGCAAACTAAAAAAAATTAATTTCGGTTTAATTGATTAAAAACAACACAAAAGTTGTAATAATATAGGTGATTTTCAGGATTTAAGTCAAAGAACCCCAAAATTTTATTAAAGAAAGTATTTGGGAGTCTCTTGATATGACAGTGGCAAGAGGGAAACACTACGGTGAATATAGAGCATTGATTCGATGTCGTTACTGCAATGTAAAATACACCAAAAGCGTGTGAGTATGTGTGCAAAAAACATCGTGCAGAGGCTTGAATTTCTGAGAAAAACACGTTGACATCTGCTTGGATTTTTATCCTATACCTTTAAACGAGCAATTCTTGTATATATATATATATAATCGGAATCTCGGAAACGGCTCCAACGATTTTCATAAAATTTTGTGTGCAGGGGGTTTCGGGGGCAATTCGATCTAGCTAGGATTTATTTTTAGAAAATTTCTTTTTGTCCGTGTTTTTAGGCAATCAAAAACTGTTACAATATCGGTAGAATAAGAAAGTAAATTTTGACAGTTTATTAATGATTACAAATAACTTAATTGGTATATTGGGCGGTCACAAAATCGTAATACCATGGTTCGAGCCTAGACCTACCGACCGAATTTTTTTAATTTTTTTTTTCAAGTTCCTTTCTTTTTTGAGAAAATCTATTTTTTCGAGCCCTTTTTTAGCATTTTTAAAAACACGAAAATTTAAATTAAACTAAAATTGCACTCATGATTTTTTATTCAAATAACCAGTTCAGTTTTTTCTATTATGTCGCTAAGATCAAAAAATATTATTCGTATTTCATCAGTATGTAATTTTTATCTAAATATAATTTCCAAAACACACGAATTAAAAAAAAAACAAGCAAAAAATGCCGAGCAAAGCTCGGTCAACCGGGTACTAATTAATAAAACTAATGAATGAAGTTCTGAGCTCAACCATACCTCTGCAACACTTCTTGATAGTGTAAGTTAACATTCTGCGTAGATCGGACCAAAAAAAAATACTATAAGACTGAAGATAACTTGACATTAGGAGATTAAACACCTATTCAGTTAACCAATGACTTTGGGTGTTCCAAGGCATTCGAAACATCCAGTGGAAGGACTTACCGCTAAACGTGATAAAATCTTTTTATTAACACAACTACTTTTTATATTAACTCTACATAAGATGTCCCTTATGGTGGCGAAGTTAGAGAATACATCACACCATTCGAAAAATGTCGTGCGAGATGACCATGGGATATGCCCAAAAAGAGCTTATGGCATCCGATAGACAGTAGAGATAGATGGCAGTATAATCATCTCTTTTTTTCGCTATGCGTGAGATACCAAGACCTGCGACGGGTGCTTCTCGTGTGTCAAAATTCCGATGCGTCTGGTACTTCTGGTGGTTTTGAAGACGAATCATATCTATAGGGGACAAAGTTTATGTCAGCAATGGACTTTTACGGGCTTCTAATTTCTCTTTTAACTTCAAATAAGGAAAAAATAATAAATAAACGAGGTTAATAATAATTTTATTACAAAAGAACGGATGAATTAAAAGTCGTTTCAATCGTGAAATTCGAACATGGAATCTCAAAATAAAAAACTTCATTAGCGATCCTTTTCATCATTAAAATAAGCACATCGGAAATCTTAACTATCCATACGTAAGGCCTCTGCCTCGAATCTTGCGGGCAGCGGAGCGACGGCGACGGCGGCGCGGGAGCGGGGCGGGCAACGCAGACCCGTTCACGAAACTAGCGGGCAGATCGCGCGACACTATAGCGGCGTAGTGGTGTGTTTATGGTGTGTTGTCTGAACAACGGCGACAACATCTTTTTGATTCAAATTTATTTCTAACGCTCAATTTACTGTGGGCAAAAGAAGAAGTGAATCCCTACTACTTATAGGGCAAGGAAAAATAAAGCCGAGTTTTATCGAAATTACGAAGAACAAAGACAATGTCCCGACAAATTCTACGACTACACCAGAATGAGCGTAGAAACTTTTGACTATATTCTCGAAGCTATCAAGGGCGATTTAGATTAAGTTCGTTTTTAATTTCTTCCCATAACTGGTTATTTACTCTTCTATTTTTATGGTTCACATCTTTGCCGTTCCATATCGGTGTTCTCTCAAAAATTGCTGAAATAATTTGCTCTTGCACGTTCGAGGACATTTCGAAACGTCACAAAAATTAATTACACAACACTGCAATGCAGACAGACGCGCGGGCGGTCACCGCTTGACTGGAATACACCGCTCGTTACCCGCCCCCCGCGCCGCTGCCAAGCCGCTGTTTTCGAGAGTCGGTCCATTTGATTTTACGCATAAGATCCTGCCGCTCCCGCGCCGCCGCCGCTGCCGTCCCGCTGCCCGCAAGATTCGAGGCAGAGGCCTAAGGACTGAAACAATTCTTCTGATTTTTATATTTTTCTTCCATTTATAATTTTATGTTGCTAAATAAATTTTTAAATTTTCAAAATGTAAATTTTGTACTAAATTTATTTTAAATATTGACAGACTAAACTAACGTAAGAAAGTGTAGCTCACATTCAGTTTCCTGCAGGCGGAAATGAGGTTCCTTTGACGTCTAGCGTTGCGTTTGATTGGACGGATGTACTAAATTGAAAATAAAACATTGAAAAAATATCTTCCTTTTTTCGATTCTTTAGTAAAGTGTATAAAAATAATTGACAACCAAATTTAAAAATTTATTATTTACTACCGGCCAGCTTCGGCTTCGCCTGGATAGGATCTATTAATGTAGTCTTTTATAGAATTAATAATAATAATAATTTATTTGAAACAGACAGCATTGATCCATTACAAAATTAAATTTAAAGATTACATCTTAAATAACATTCTTTTTATTGGTTAATTAATCAAAATATTAAATATAATTATTATTTGACCACCTACTAAAATTTCACTAAATGCACAAATATTACAAATTATTTTAATGAAATTATTCTGCGATCCAAACAGAGAACTTCTATATCGCGCGATACGGTGACGGATCAGCACATCCAAACCAGCGACCCGGGCCTCTACTGATGGGACAGTAAGCTGAAAACAACGCCAGTTTGGAGGCATAAGAACACCTTTGAAAGTGTCGATCATGTTGGCACGCACTGACAAGGGACGTCGCTCGCGGTTCATGTTGGAACCATAACACAGATCCTGAGTAACAATATGACCCAAGTACCTAAACGTCGTACCCACTCCAATTGCGAATTAGACAAATACTCTGGGGGGATATGAGGTTGAACCCTACCACTCTGAACCTCTCACACAGCAAACGTCATATTTGACCGATTCGATATTCCATCAAAATTCAAGAGGTCAAATGAAACCGCACCCACCCACAGTACTTTAACCCATCAATACTTATATTTAGAGAGTACTTTTCTATGAAGAAGTTTGGCATTATAGAATCAATATGAAATTTTCATCCTTTAATGCCTAGACCCCAGGGGAATAAAAACTCAGTTTATGGATATTTGTTTACAATCTACGTTCATTTCGTACGCCATTTTCGTGTGAATGTTATTGTGTTGATTTTTGGATTTTTCTATTGTTTTATTAGTTTTCTAGTATAGTATTTTATTATAAAATTGTAATTAAAGTTTTTGTATGTAATATATATATATATATATATATATATATATAGAAATAATTGTGATTTTCACGCTGCCGACATCCGCTTGGTATGTATTTTTTTGTTATTAAAATACAATAAAACCTTTTTGTAATGAAGTAAAACCTGACTTTTGTTTAGACCACAGGAGAGATAATTATTATTTTAATTATAATTTTATATAGATTTTATATTGCCAAACTTCTTCATACAAAAGTAGTCTCTAAGTATAAGTTTTAATGGTTTTAAGTGCTGTGGGTGGGTGGGGTCACATGCGACCGCTCGGTATATGCCGGGCGCATGCGACTGCATGGGATTTTTATGGGGACTGAAGGGTTAAAAATCAAACAAACAGACTTCTTGGTGTTGTACAATAGGTTATGATTCATCGCATATTTACTCACATATCTGAATTAGTGCACGCAGTGCACCTATTGAGTCAGCAGCACCATATCATCAGCGTAACTCAAGTTATTAAAGCATTCAGAACCATTGTAGCAACTAATTAAGATAATTGCTTTTTTTTAATAAAATATTCAAAGTTATCCGATAAAATATACCCTAAAACCGTCTTGGAATTGCTCTCGAAAAAAATCTATTCTTAGAGTTTTTTCACAATTAGTTCTGCCATTCTAAAGATTAGCCCGGACAGACAGACAAAATTTTATAAATGCTTGTTTATGTTTTAATAGTTTGCAAATAACCTCTTAAATACAATAACAGCCAGTAATTTCAATAATACGGCTAGACCACTGACCTCTATATATACAAGTACGCTGGACTGGCTATACACCGTGACATGATGAAGCAATTTGATTGCTGCCATTTTGGCGCTGACATTAGAAGTGCACGTCCGCGGAACTAATACTAGGGATAAGACAGTGTACCAAATTATATCGATAAAAATTCTATACCCTACCTATACCTAAATAAATAGAATGGACTCTATGGATAGATGGACTCTACCCGTAACGTCCATTCTATTTATGTATCATATTAATATAATGCCATTATCATTCATCATAATTAAAACCCTTCACAAATCCACTGCTGAACATAGGCCTCCCCCAAGGAATGCCACAAAGCACGGTCCTGAGCTACTTGCATCCATCAACTTCCTGCATGTTTTACCAGGTTTTGACTCCATCTAGTGGGGGAACGTCCTACACTTCACCTGCCAGTATAAGGCTGCCACTTGAGAACCTTTTTTCCTCATCGATATTCGGTTCTTCGAGCTATATGGCCGATCAATACCCACTTCAGCTTACCAATCCATTGGGCGATGTCGGTTACTCTGGTTCTGCTGCAGATATCCACATTCTTAAGTTTCAACCCCCGAGCATAGCATTCTTCATAGCTCGTTGAGCGACTTCGAGCTTCCTCATACGGCCAGCAGTGAAAGACTTCGTCTCAGATCCATATTTCATCACTCGCAACATGCATTGGTTGTACAATCTAGTTTTGAGATATTCCTGACGAGAAGATGTATTGTAATTTCCCGAACGCTGCCGAGTTGAATCCGTCGATTGACCTGTCGGCCGAAGTTGAACTTCGACCGACAGGTTAATCGACGGACCTACCTAGTCGGACTATTTGTCCCAATAAAAATACTCATCAACAACTTCAGCTAAGTGCTCCCAAAAACCACCGGCATATGTGTGACATGGACATTATACATGACTTTTGTTTTGTCCATGTTCATCTTAAGACCTATCCGTTGGGAGACACTATTGAGGTCATTGAACATAGTGCGTAGGTCCTCCAGCAATTGTGCCATAAGGACTATATTGTCGGCAAATCGAAGGTGAGTGACGTACGTCGTGTACGTTTTGACATTGACGTTAATACCGTATCCTTTCCAGTCCAGTAGGTAGAAAACGTTTTCAATGCAGCGGTGAAGAGTTTCGGGGATACAGGGATATTTCGGGGATATTACGTCACCCTGTCTTAGACATCTCTACAGTTGGATTAGTTTTGTACTCCGTTTCTGTACTCAGATAGCTATCATATCCCTTAACCATTCAATAAAAAATTATTAAGATTAAACTAAGTACACAAAATAAAAATAAAAACATAATTTCTAGAATAATTTATTGTCAGCCGTTCATTTTGTTTTAGTATTATAAAAAAACAAATCAGCTGCTATAATAACGCCTATTCTAATCAACTATAGGTCTGTCTATTGATAGTAAAATAATTTCTACTATATAAAATTTTTTGTTTGTTCGTACTTTCTACGATGCCATACCGTTCACCAGATTGCGGTAAAACTTAGTCAACTTATTGGTTGCACTTGTGCGAAGATTATACGCATGGTACAATCAACTGACACTAGGTGGCGTGCCTATTATCCTGACTATTTATTTGAAAGTTATAGAAAGTTATATATTATTCTATTTCAATGATTGTATTATCATTCCTAATTATACAATATAACTGTTCCACATTTTTAACGATATTTCCACAATTATTTCTTCTGTGGCAGCAATGCGCCGGGTATGAGCTAGTAAGATAATATAAAAAAAATTGAAACTTTGTATTACATAGTTATCAGTTATTTACAATATCATTCTCGAAATTAAAATTACAATATTAAAAAAAATAACTGAAATTATCAATTACCGAGCCCGATATGTGAATGGAGCCAGGGAGAAACGAGCACTTGGAAGCGTCAAGTGGTGCAGCCTCACCAAAGTCGCGAAAAACAGTCGAGTGGCGCATCGCCAACCGCCATACCAACACTCCTCTTCCCTTACGACTCCACCACGACTACAGCGGTACAGGGAGAGGAATCTCCTCTAGCCGCAGCCCACTAACACACATCCAACGTGGCTCGACATCATCAGGCGACCTTTCGACACTTGGCCCTTGAGTTTAGTGGAAAATGAGGAAAGAAAATATGAAAAAAAACATTCGAAATAATAATCTAATACTTAGTACTTAGTAGTTGGTAGTGCTTGGTGCTGGTACTACCAGAAAATATTGTCGGTATACTGCACTTTTTCAAAGTGGTGTAGTTCTCATGTCTAATAAAACAGTCGTCTGTGAAATGTTTGGAACAAATATGATCATTTTGTTTCGAACGCCAATTCACAATATTTATGATTATAAGCCAGTTGGAAACCTGTTAATTAATAAACATTTGACAATCATCTGTTGTTGGTGACTTTTTTTGTTAACAGATATGGGTAGGAAAGAACATCGATAAGTATTATAGACAAAGAACTCGACAACCCTATTGAATTTTATTGTTTATCAAAACTCCGTAATATACATCCAAACATGTTGGTATATATGATATTAAGATTAGTAACAAATTTCTAAGTACTTATATTATCAAATAGTTTAAATTTGTCTAATATTTACTGCAAATTCACTTACTTGTGAAATGTTATACCACTTCCCTTTTGGTAACGAGTTTTACAGATTACGCACCCTCTCATTATTAATAAAAATAATTCTTATCATGTAACTAATATTATACACAATCAAACAACATAAAATACTTTCGTTTTTTAGTTTAAAAGTTCAAAATATAGACTTATTATATATGACAATATGAATAAGACAACATACTTTGGCATATTATGTCAATTTTATTTTTCAAGACATCCTTTAGCGGCGCTTCAAATTGGCACAGTCATTTTATATCGTATAGTCATAGAATAGTGACGGATCTAACAAATATTAAACTTTACAGGGCAGCCATTTCAAAAAATTATGTTAGATTTTTTGACATAACTTTTTTAATTCCCAATCTGTAATTATGAAAATTGACACACCAGTTTAAAATGGGGTTAATTTTAAACTGGCATAAAAACAGTAACTTATAATTATACAGTTTTCCGGAAAAATCACATGCTTCGTTTTACTTTGGAGTCAAGACAGTCACATAGTATTATCCGACATTTTTCTTCGGAAAGTTACTGTTCAAAGAATGACGGATGTTACTTTCCAGTCATGTTCTACCAACTTAACGAATAATATTTTGGCGGATGTGGTATCTGTTATATTCTATTTTGACCATGAGTAAGAAGGTAGGCAGGTGTTCGATAAGTAAATAGTACAGTAGGTAGGTAGTTTTGGGTAGGTAGGGTATCTTATAAATAAAACAGACTATTTGGTCTAGTCTTTAAACTGAATTTGAATTAAGTATTTATAAACAACATTATTTTGTACAACATAGATATGTTGAAGCTATTTGGATCTGATTACTTCCTTTTTTGGTAAATTACTAATCTAAATTTTAAACACTAGCCATTTGTTAGCAAAGTTATAATATCACGATCATTTTTGTAAGTAGATAGGGTAGTTAAACATTAATTAAATGAATAAATCCTTAAAAATCACAACTTCAGAGATCAAAACAGTAAAAAATTAAGTAACTAGAATTATTAAGCACAATTCTTTAGCACAATTATTCAGTCAGATTCATTTTTATTATCAGAAACATTACGCCCATGAGCTAAACTTCGGAAATAGTTATGATATTTGGTACGTGTTGGCGCGACTTCTAACGCCGCCTAGCGACGCACCGGAACACCAAACTTTTAGCTACGAATCAGAGCTCGTCATTGTTAGCAACCAATCACAGCACGTCGTGCAATTAGTTATAAGATCTGTCTGTTTTAAATTTTGATTATTAACTGATACACACTGTTAGCAATAAGACGACTTAAATATAACCAACAAACGTTCAATAAATCAATCATTGAAGAGCACCTGCCTCCCGTTCCTGTACATAAAGTGGTCCTATCGAGCCGAATAAGGAGTTCAAGCTTGGAATCTCCGAAGATTCGTCGCATCAAAATACGAAGAGGAGATTCACGTATCGAGCGAAGAGCTGCAACGTTAAGGCATCGACAGACAGGAGTGGCAGGTTTGAACTTCCCCGTCCGTTTCCCCATCTCATCCTTCGATAGGTGTTGATTTCGTGCTGATATTCCATTTCCAGTGCTCAAGTGGCGGTACCTACCTGCGCAACGGCACCCACCTTGGTTCGCACGCATCTACAAATTGGCAACTGTAAGTACTCTTGATTTTCTTAATTTCCCAACATGAGTGAGCCCAAATTGCCAGATTTAATTAAGAAAAGAGGAGTTTTAAAAGGTCGATTAACTCTGTTT
>CAJQZP010000505.1:0-56514 GCA_907164705.1 Parnassius apollo | reverse complement strand
TTTTATTTATTTATGTATTTTTGTATTTATTTTATTTTATTGATATTTATGTATATTTATCTTTTCATTTTCATTTATAATTATATATTTATACATCCCAACCAGATGAGAAAACTATATAGATACCCCACATAATAATAATAATAAGGTTCAAATGCAGAAGGCGGTGCTCCTCGATACCGCCCGCATCGTCCGCCGGTTTCTTTCCCTTTCCCCCTAACCCTCGGCCGTTTGGTCTCCCCTGCCGAGGGCCTCCATCTGGTTGGGCTTTTATTTATTTATGTACTTTTATATTTATTTTATGTTATTGATATTTATGTATATTTATCTTTTCATTTTCATTTATAATTATATATTTATAGCACCCAAGCAGATGAGAAAACTATATAGATACCCCACAATAATAATAATAATAATGACGTCATTTCTAGTGATAAAGGGCTTACCCCTCTATCCTTAGCCAACGAGCAATGACAGGACCCAGCAGTGCTTAGCATTTCCGACCGGGAGACCGTATGGAAGGAGAAGGAGCTCCACGGGAGGTACTACGAGGCTCTACATGAACCCTTCGTAAATACAGTCGCCTCCCTCAACTGGCTACGTTTCGGTGACCTCTTCGGGGAAACCGAGGGTTTTGTCTGTGCAATACAGGATCAGGTTATTAAGACCAACAACTATGGGAGATACATTCTAAAGGATGGCACCGTCGACGTCTGTCGAGCTTGTCGCCATCCCGGGGAGTCACTTAGGCATGTCATCTCCGGTTGTTCGGCGCTTTCTAACTCTGAGTACTTGCACAGGCACAACCTAGTAGCCAGAATTCTACACCAGGAGCTCGCTCTGAAATACGATCTCGTGGACCGGAAAGTGCGGTATTACAAGTACTTGCCGGAAGCCGTGCTCGAAAATGACCGCGCCAGGCCTGGGACCGGGCCATCATCACAGACAGGACAATTCTTGCGAATAAGCCTGATATTGTGCTGATGAACCGGGCACAGTCAAGGATATTTTTGGTCGACATTACCATTCCGTATGACGAGAACCTCGTGAAAGCCGAAACAGATAAGCGAACAAAATATCTGGACCTGGCTCACGAGGTGACCGACATGTGGGGTGGTCGGCCGACCGAAATTATTCCTGTAGTCGTCTCTGCGAATGGGCTAATCCCAGTCAGCCTCTCGGGTCATCTGAGGCGACTGGGACTCCGTGACGGACCGCTCCGGGCTCGATTGCAGAAGGCAGTGGTCCTTGATACCGCCCGCATCGTCTGTCGGTTTCTTTCCCTTTCCTCCTAACCCTCGGCCGTTTGGTCTCCCCTGCCGAGGGCTTCCATCTGGTTGGATCTTTATTTATTTGTGTATTTTTTGTATTTATTTTATTTTATTGATATTTATGTAATTTTATCTTTTCATTTTAATTTATAATTATATATTTATAGAAACCAACCAGATGAGAAAACTATACAGATACCCCTAATAATAATAAGTGTGTGTGTGTGTGTGTGTGTGTGTGTGTGTGTGTGTGCGTGTGTGTGTTGTGTGCGTGCGTGCCGTGCGTGCGTGTGTGTGAGTGTGTGTGTGTGTGTTTGTATGTGTGTGTGTGAGTGTGTGCGAGTGCGCGCGAGTGTGCGCGAGTGCGTACGTGTGTGAGCGTGTGTGTGTGTATGTGAGTGTGTGTGAGTGTGAGTGAGTGTGAGTGCGAGTGTGAGTGCGCGTGAGTGCGCGTGCGTGTGTGTGTATTTCTCTTGATCTTTATAAACTTGTAACACAATATCATATTAAACGGCTGAATCATATTAAACACAAAGACTTAACTAATAAAAAGTCTCTAAATCTAAAAAGAACTTAAGGTAAAATTAAATGCATGGTTATTTAATTTTTTCCTTCAATTGCTTGATGTATCCCAGACACTTTATCATTTTGTTTGATCACATGTACTACTATGCAGTGGAATTATATTCAGGCTTTAAGGACACTAAAATGTTACACTCTATAATAGTTTCTAATTTTATGATGAACAATGAGTTTATTATAATTAAAAGAAAATTGGATGTTTACTTTTGTATATTTGCAGAAAATCGTCACTAAGCCTTAGCATAATTTCTCTCCTTATAATATCTATAAATAGATGTAATACCATATCGGAAGCCGAAGAAATAGCAGATTTGGCAATAGAATACCATAAAAAGTTTCCAAATGTTGTGGTTGGATTAGAGCTTAGTGGTAATCCAGGTTGTGGAAAGTTTGAAAATTTCGTAAAAGTATTTTCAAGAGCGAGAACTGCGGGCTTAAAAGTAATGTTAATTTATTACATAACATATATTTACGGTTTCAAAATCTTCATTGTTGTAGTGCATTGAATGTGTTGAACATTATATATATTTGTTTCAGGTGACTCTGCACTGTGGTGAAATCAGTAACCCAGAGGAAATATTGCAAATGATTCAGTTTAAGCCAGATCGAATCGGTCATGGGACATGTATACATCCTAAATTTGGTGGAACTGATGATGCTTGGGAAGCTTTATGTAAATCTGGAATACCTGTCGGTACGTTTAACTTCTATGAGCTCTTTTGGATGACGATGGTATACAGGACCACAACCTAATGCCGGCTGTACACGCTTGTCGAGACATCACGAGACATGCCTAGAGGTGAGCGTAATTTAACGTAATCGGTTTCAGAAACTGCTTACGAGCCTGATAATCGTATACCTAGTTTCGTGGACAAAAATGTAACGATTATTTTACGTACGCAGTTGACACACACAGCGACCGGCGCTCGCGTAAGCGTTTCGTTTTGAACAGATTTATTATTAAGATGATTATAGGTACGTAACACGGTATATGACTCGCACAACGAGAGTAAAGAGTCCCTTCGGGATAGGTATGGCTTACACGCAAGATAAAAAGAGCGGCAATATAGTAATCGGTGCGTTTTAAATGCAAATGCCCATGTGAATTTATATGCAATTGGGGAAGACTTAAAGTTAATTATGATAATGTTTTTTTTAAAGAAATTGCGACCTTGAATAGAATTTTAGGCAGTTAACAAATGCAAGGGATGATTGACGAATGTTATTGTCTCGTGTCTGTGAACTATGTTCTTACAAACTTTTTGCGTTTTTTTCTTTAAATATTATAACATGTATAGTTTTCTTTGTGAATAAACATTTAAAGTGTAGGTAAATATTTAGTGTACATAAATAGGCATATAATTAGTGTAAATAAATAATTAATATTTTTTTGTATTAAGTTCATTTTTGTGTATTATGCGGATCATAAAAATTGTGATGGACAATAATACTTAAGTACTTACATATTTTGTGACTGTATAAAATTGTACAAAGATACTAATATTGACAAAGTCGCGCACATATTATAATACCTGTAAACTGTTATATATTCGTAATCATAACATAACACAGTTAAACTAATATTATAATACCTATGGTCTGTTAATATTTTCGTAATCATAACATAACACAAACGCAAAACTAACCTACGCTATACTGTATACAGATGTACGTAGCTCATGCCGGCTGTACACGCTCGTCTCGTCGCCTCTCGTGCCTCGTCGTATTGATATTGAGGCTCAACACGAGAACACAGCACCATGTACACACTCGTATCATTTGAACTCCGTATCCCCGCTGCGATGGACCTAGATAAAACTGTTGCTGCGTTTTGCCTTTGAGCTATGATCATTTTTTACACATTTACTAAAAATAAAATTAATAAGCCATTGCGGAGAAGGAGATGGTGGATAGTTGCTATTTACCGTAACAGTACCATGTACGGTGAATAGAATAGTGTACGCTCTCGTTTTCATCGCGATACTCACGAGTACCCTTCGATTCGAACGCAAAAAACCGACACGCTTCCGAGAGCACCATGTACACACTCGTACTCGGCCTGCTTTTTTTTTGCGCCCGAAGCAATTAAAGGGCTACCCTATACGTAGGGAGGCGGAAAATGCATTACACGATAGCCGGTCTATCGTGGTTATGAGGGACTCACATCCTACTGGGGAAACTAAGTAATACCCTCTAAAAACCGCCTTTAGGGAGTGGCAACTGGCTGATTAAGCTTTATTGTGCCGTATCGTGAGCGACCCTCTTTTGGGAAAAGAGGGCGCAGGGAAAAAGAGGGCGCAGTCTCGGCCTGCATAGAGTAGAGTAATATATACAGAAATAGAGAGCCATCTCCTAGGATTTTTTGTCACCCAATATGAATAGTGTCGCCGTCTGGTATCATATTCCTTGAACTAATCTCAATGTCATGTTGACTATAGATAGTTGTATGTAGTTATGTATATACAGCTATCTATACTATAGGCAGTTATATTTATATTTTAAGGGATTAGGGTTCAGTTAAAGACGTATTATAGATTTCAGTACTTAATATTAACATTTATTTTTGTTATATATATTTAACATACACAATATAAAAGCGTCTATTCCGCAAAATACAACACCAAACCAAATTAAATATGTCCACCGGGTTATCGGAATGATAAATGAAAACGTCTATTTCGCACTACACTACACAAACATACAATGTGGTTCCAGCATGAAAATCTAAACAGACAACAAGAAACAGACAAAATCCCAACTCAACCAAACTTATTGTAGCAACAACCGAAAATCACTTATAAACTGTAATAAAACAACAACTTGCTCAGACGCCGGTAGCCATTATGAATTATGATGTCATATAAAGTTGCTACTTGCCAGTTCGAGAATAACCAGAATTGGTGTAGTCGCCATCTAGCGCACCTTTTAGAATTTAATGTTATAATTGTAGTAATAAATTACAAAAATACAAGATGGCACTAGTGTCTTTGCAAATTATTGAACCCCCACCTGAAGTATGGAAGTGTACCCCCCCCCCCTAAAACTGCTTATTTTTGTAATTAGTTACACCTGTATACAGTGTAGCGTAGGTTAGTTTTGCGTTTGTGTTATATTGACTACGAAAATATTAACAGGTTATAGGTATTATAATATTAGTTTAACTGTGTTATGTTATGAATACGAATATATAACAATTTACAGGTATTATAATATGCGCGCGACATTGTCAATATTAGTACCTTTGTACAATTTTATACAGTCACAAAATATGTAAGTACCTAAGTATTATTGTCCATCACAATTTTTATGATCCGCATAATACACAAAAATCTACTTAATACAAAAAAATTTTAGTTATTTATTTACCTACACTAATTATATAATCTATTTATGTACATTAAATATTTATTAACACTTTAAATGTTTATTCACAAAGAAAACTATACATGTTATAATATTTAAAAAAAAAAACGCAAAAAGTTACATTACGTTAGTTCACAGACACGAGACAATAACATTCTTGCATTTGTTAACTGCCTAAAATTCTATTCAAGGTCACAATTTCTTTAAAAAAACATTATCATAATTAACTTTAAGTCTTCCCAATTGCATATAAATTGGCAAGGGCATTTGCATTTAAAAAAAAACGCACCGATTACTATATTGCCGTCTCTTTTTATCTTGCGTGTAAGCCATACCTATCCCGAAGGGACTCTTTACTCTCGTTGTGCGAGTCGTATATCGTGTTACGTACCTATAATCATCTTAATAATAAATCTGTTCAAAACGAAACGCTTACGCGAACGCCAGTCGTTGTGTGTGTCAACTGCGTACGTAAAATAATCGTTACATTTTTGTCTACGAAATTAGGTATACGATTATCAGGCTCGTAAGCAGTTTCTGAAACCGATTACGTTAAATTACGCTCACCTTGGTACTTGGCCCACCTCAGCCGTGGTAGCTCAGATGGTTAACGCTCGCTGTAAATATAACAGAACGCGAATTAGTAACCCGGGTTCAATCCCGCCGGCACCAATGAAATTGTTAATTGCAGTTTTAAGTGCTGATTTACCACGTGCTTGGCGGTGAAGGAAAACATCGTGAGGAAACCTGCATGTCTGAGGAATAAGAGAAATAATATTTCGAAGACATGTGAAGTTCGCCAACACGCATTGGGGTAGCGCGGCGGACACTTCCTTGCCCTAAAACCTTCTCAGGAATGAGAGGAGGCCTGTGCCCAGCAGTGGGACGTATATAGGCTACTTTACTTTTTTTTTACGCTCACCTCTATGCCTGTCTCGTGGTGTCTTGACGAGCGTGTACAGCCGGCATAAGAATATACAGTCAGTCATCGCGTTTAAAGTTGTCGAAAAAGCCGACATTGTCAAGACTTTCGTCGGGACGAATAAAATATGCTAGGGTTGTCACAACGGGAAGTAATAAAAAATAATGAACTGTTTTTTTACTCCACGTTTAAACAAATTAAATTACTTCATCAGATAATTGGTATTCAAAAATAATAAAAATAGATTATAATAAGCAAAGTTACTAATATATATTATAAAAAATAGTTTACTATCGAATACAATATAGGCAGTTTATAATGTTAAGGGAAATCAATAGAAATTTATCTAACATATATTATATACTCAAGCAGATAACGATCGACTGAGATAACCATTTCACGAATAGAGCTAATAGAACTAAGAGAATGAACTATAACATTTTGTCCGTGCAAACTAATGTGAATATAGTTCACTGTTTTAAATGAACTACAGAGCGATCTTTAAAACGACCGAGCAGAGATCTTGTGTTTTTTTTATAGGATAGGGTGGCAAACTAGCACACAGTCCACCTGATGGTAAGTGGATGCTGTGGCCCATAGACACCTAAATGTATCTTCGATTACGAATCAAAATGCAGATGCGTTGTCACCTGTGAGGACTAAGATGGAATGCCTCGTTTCCAGTAAAAAGGGTCTCCGGTTCTCTACACTCACCATACGAAACACAGCAGCATTAAGCTACCATTTGACACCGCGCCGGTATTCTGTGAGAGCGTGGTCCTTCCCCGGTCGAGCCGACCCATTCGTGCTACAACTATACTACTAATATAACTGCAGCATGGCTCTACCACGTATAAACAAAACTGTGTTGTACAAGACTCCTAATAAGTGGATGTTCGGCCGTTCGGGAGCGCTCCGCCCGCGTCTGACATCCCTGTCTAGACGCCTTCAATGACTGTGTGATAGTAATAGTTAGACTGACGGGACCAGCGACGTCGAGTATCGGCAACGTCGCTGCTAATTGACAGCGTGTTCGCATTCATCCAAACATTCAAAAGCAAATAAGGAGATACCCTCTGTATATTTTCTATTGATTTTGCGGAAGTGCTACAAATTTTGTTACTACGGATATCCTCATTTCAAAGTTTATCACGCAGAGAAACCCCGAGCATAGCCTCTCCGTAGTTCACTAAGTGGCCTCATGCGGCCAGCAGTTAAGGACCATGTCTCAAATCCATAAATCATCATTGGCAACACGCATTACACAATAACACAACAGAAGATGCGTCGTAATTTCCCGAACGCTACCCAGCCGATTTGAATCCGTCGTTTGACCTCTCTAGGTCGAAGTATGCTAGGACAAATAGACTGACTAGGTAAGTCCATTACCTAGTCGGTCTATTTGTCCTAGCATAACCTAACATACTCGTCAATAACTTCAACTTAGTGCTCCCAACAACTATCGGCGTTGGTGTGACATGGACGGGAGGCTGGAAGTCGTCGAGTCTGCGTGCGAGACGATTAGTAATGACCCTCGAAAACAGCACGTAGACGCGGCTTGAAAAGGGAAATTGATGTGTAGTTCTTCAAGAGAGCGTTGTCGCTTTTCTTGAAAGGCAACCGCATGTCTGCTCCACGCCTCCGGAGTAGTCCCACCATGGAGGACGGAATTAAAGAGCTTCTCAAGGACTTCCGGTACGGGTTTTGCACCCGTTATCACAAGCTCCGCTGTAATTCCATCCTTGCCTGCGGCCTTGCCGTTTTTAATGTGCTAGAGAGCAGTGGCGAAGCTTCCATAAAAGCCGAAAAGCCGGGCTTGCCTTATTAAAACTGAATCAATCAATAATATCAATCAATGATATCAACTAATAAAATAACTCGTAAAATGTTTCAAGCTATTTCAAATTTCCCGCGCACTCCACTGTTCGACACATGTCGACCGATGACCTCGTATTTTCCTTAGCGATACTGCCGCTGTCATAAAAAATGAGTTTTAATAGAGCGATTAGTTGTCTCCCTCGCTCGCGTGGGCTTTTTACGGGGCTTTCGAGAAGACGATCGCTCTCTTTCTAACCTATGGCAAAATATTCTATAATCAAATATAACTACGAATGTATATATAGCAATTAGTATAGAGATTTAAAGCCAGGCTTTTGGGAATAAATTTGTTAAAAGCGGAGGCTCGCGGGCAATACGTTTGCAAGTTCATTTCACGTTTCAATGTTTATTTACTCTGTGTGCTTATCTTAAGCGATTTAATATTACGAGTTCAAAATTTATGCTTTTTTAAAGATTTTTAATGAAAATGGAGGATAATAGTGTTCCTTGTGATGAATTGAAGTATGTTAAAGTGCTAATCGGAGAGGAAATCTTTAAACTTTGTTGAGATAATACACAAGGTTAAGAGTGTATTTCAGACTTATCAATTATCGCAATTAAAAACAGTTATTGGTACAATTAAAACGTTCACCAACATTTTACGTGGACGTAATTAAATCTTTCCATAAGAAAGCGAGACGATTCCACTTATCTTATCACTTATCCATTAGAATGTAAATAATTTGTTTTTTAATTTTGTACATAGTTTGTTTGTACTTTGTACTCATGTATTGTATTGGATGTTAATATTTTTTTCTTTCGCATAAACAAACCCAAACGGCTTTCTTCAAAGCCACCGAAGCTATGCAATTGCTGATATGTAATACAATCTATCTAGCAGTGGTATGCCTTCTGTGTGCTTTGTTAAACACGTCCTTGACAGCACTGAATATGAAACTGAAGTGTGGAGACAGATCAAGATTGGTGTATTTTTATAAAACTACTAAAAACAACAATCTATATTTTTATCAATTTATATCTTGGGCTTGCCCTAGCTTGGAGCTCTAGCTTCGCCACTGCTAGAGAGCCATTCTGATTTCGCTCAGACTGAGGTCCGGGATAGTGTCGAATAAAGAGAATATTCTTGAGAGGAAAGAGTATGTGAGCTCAAATTAAGATTTAGCCCCGTGCCCCGCAGCCTCACGAGATTTCGTTGAGGGGCGCGCGGGGCTTCTTAAAAATTGTGCTTTATTATTTTACTAAACCTTTGGGAACCAAAAGAATATAAATGATTAAGAAAGTAGTCACTTAAATACCGCAAGCATATTTTGTTTTCGCAAACCCTTTTTTTCCTTTGTAAATTTAATTTGTTTCCCATTATTATAAATCACTAAACGCACGCGACGTAAGCGCACGCGCTAGCAAACGACGCAGGTTTTCTCCTCCGACGGCCGAAGCTGGACCAGCTTGGTGTGTGATCGGGGAGAGGAGAAGGGCCGCGGCTTAGGATATGGTGGCTGGGCTAGAGTACGTTTTAGATATTTCTTGTTTATTTCAAACCAAAGATTAATTTTTAAAATTTAATTCCTTTTTTGCATAAGTATCTTATAACATACAAGATAAAAAAAAAACAAATACTCACGCCTGTCACCCAGAGGGGTAGGCAGAGACTACAGACTTCCATTTGGCACGATCCTGACACACCTCTCTCGCCTCCTTCACATCCATACACCTACGCATACATGCTCGTCGGTTAAGGGTACTCCTAATTTAGCCCGTTTTCAATAAATCGCCAATTTGGTCGATAAATTTTCGCCTAGGACGTCCCTTTCCGACTCTGCCATTCACTTCTGCAACATAAATTTTCTTTGTTATTCTTTCCTCATTCATTCTTTCCACATGACCAAACCACCGAAGCATTCCTTTCTTAATCCTGGTCACAACATCATCTTGCAAACCACACTCTTCTCTTATTACACTATTTAAAAGTATCTTATAGTTACACTATCTTTGAAAATCTGGTAACCTCACATGAATAATTAAAAGATAAAAAGATATATAAGATATTTTAAGAAAAAACACTGGTAGAGGTAACTGGAATATTTTTCTATCGAAAAAATTTCAAGGAATCGTGTTTATTTTTACAGAGGTTTGCTTAACAAGCAATGTTAATACCAAGTCTGTTCCTGATTACTCTTCACATCATTTTAAATATTTATATGATGCTAATATACCTGTCATTCTTTGTGTAAGTAATTACGTAAACGAAAATTTATTAAACGATATCCTAACGGATATTATTATTAATTATTAATATCTTATTTCTAGACAGATGATAAAGGAGTATTTGCAACATCTCTTTCGCAAGAATATAGAATTTGCTTAGATACATTTTTGTTAGATAAAGCGAAGATAGCAAGTTTAGCACTTAATGCCAGTAAATATATTTTTGCGGAAGATAAACAAAAATTAGTGAGCGACAAAGTGCTGAATTTTATTGATAAAAATTGTGTGTAACAAATAAATGACATTTTCAATGTAATCAAACGTATTTTATTGAAGCTTTTTGACATCTTGGAAAATCATACTTAATGAAAAAGAATTTCGGGGATATAACGTCATCCTGTCTTACGTCTCTACAGTTGGATTAGTTTCGTACTCAGGTTGTGTACTTTGATATATGTTACACGTAAAGTTTCTGTATTTTGTTACATGTAAATTATACTGTATTCTGTTACATAATGTGAAGTTTTACATATGCACATTTTTTTGCATATGTAAAACTTTCACCGAAGGTTGGCTTATAATTATTTCGTAATTCTCAAAGGCTATATAATGGTGTTCATTTTTTTATAGGAGAGGGAGCAAAGGATCATACGGCTCACCTGATGGTAAGTGATTACCGTCGCCCATGAACAGCTGCAACACCAGGGGGATTGCAGATGCGTTGCCGGCCTTTTAAAAAGGAATTGGCTCTTTTCTTGAAGGTCCCTAAATCGTATCGGTCCGTAAAAATCTCTGGTGGTAGTGGATTCCACAATGAAGTTGTGCGAGGAAGAAAGAATTCTTTTAAATCGCGCGGTGGTGGACCGCCAGTCATCCAGGTGGTATGGATGATACACGAGTTTTATCGCGATGTGCGATGGTGAAACTGTGTGGCTGGAATTAGTCCGAACAATTCCTCAGAGCACTCCCCGTGGTAGATGCGGTAAAATACGCAAAGAGATGCAACATCCCTTCGCACTGCCAGTGAGTCAAGCCGGTCGGGAAGAGCTCGGTCGCCGACGATTCGAACTGCTCTGCGCTGGATGCGATCAAATATAAGGAGCTGGCACTGGGGAGCCCCGGCCCAGAAATGGGAACAGTATTCCATGAGCGGCCGAACCCGCGTCTTGTAAAGTTGCAAGCGGTTAGCCGGCTTGAAATACTGTCCCACTCTGCTGAGCACGCTAAGCTTTTTAGAGGCTAATTTGGCCTTCTCTTCCAAGTGACCACGAAACTGCACGTCACTCGATATGTCGACGCCGAGTATTCCGATACTGGCTGAGTCAACAAGGGGAGTGCCTTGAAACTGAGGAGATACGACGAAGGGGTTCTTTTTAGCGGTAAACACGCAAACATGTGTCTTCTGGGGATTAAATAATAATAAAAGAAGTTACAAAAATTTACCCCAGTCCGAGATTTTATTCAACAAAATCTCGACTTCAGAAACAAGTTTGTCCCGGTACTCTGCGACGTTTTCCTTAGAAATATTGGCACGGCCGGTGTATAAAGCATCACCAGTACTGTCGTCTGCTTAGCAATGAATGCTACCGATTTGCAACATGTCATTGATATGCAGAAGAAACAGCGTTGGTGATAGCATGCAGCCTTGTGGAACACCAGCGTTAATGGCCTTGTAATCGGAGCATGCACCGTCTACTACGACCTTGATGCTCCGATCAGCAAGAAATCTGGTGATCTAATTGCACAATTTCTCGGGAAGCCCGTAGGAAGGAAGCTTCGTAAGGAGCGCTATATGCCAAACCAAATCCGATCGAAGGCCTTCGCTATGTCCAAACTAACGGCCAACGCCTCCCCTTTGGACTCTATTGCCTTCACCCATTTATGAGTTAGGTATCCTAGAAGATCACCAGCCGAGCGATCGCAACGGAAATACCGTACTGGCGGTCACTAATCAGCTGGTAACATAAATAAATTATTAAAAAATATAACCACTAGAGCAGTAATTCGGGATAATGTCGCGATAACGCAGTGGCTAATCATTTTGATACTTTCCCTTTGCTTCTTCACTCCCTTTGCCACAGGATATCATCTTTACAGTTGTATACTTAATTTATTTAAACTTTTATGCACAAAAAGTAAAATCGTACATATGGCGGACTTAAAATTTTAAGTTCACTGTTGGACATAGGCATATCTATGATAACATAATATAAACTGTTGTATACCTTGAAATGGATTATGTTTATAAAAGAAATACAAATACTAATCTCCCATATTCAGCAGTGGACATTTACGGATATTGGCTGGCTGTCCTGTCCTCTTATTTCTCTGTGATCGCCTACAAAGCCGCACCCTATGCATTCATACTTCATATATGTGGCACGTTTTAAAATTAATCCAACCCCAACCATTCCTTAGTGATGCCGCTTGCATCAAGGATCGAAACACGGTTACTCGCGTGCGATAAAATATTAAGTCGACCCATAGTTATTGCACTACTGACTGTGTTCAAATCTGAAAGCTTCAGGTATATACAAAAAGTACTCTGTGCTAAAGGGTCTATTAGATTCTGGATTCTAGGCACAGAGTACCTTTAATAGACAGCCAAAATAATAACAGGTGTTGAATAATTCCATCTAAGAACACAGAGGTGCAAATTACGTAACGTTTTCTTGTTTCTGCTTCTCCAACATCATTTCTACAAAAACGACTTATGCCTTCTTAAATTCGCTGTTAACGGAGTCATAAAGTGAAAGAATATTCACTACCTCAAATCATCATGTGTGTGTCGTAATAGGCTACATAGGGAAGCTGCATCAGAAGATGAGCTTCCTGATAATATCTCAAAATTATAGAAAAACTGAGGTTTCCAATCCGACTGCCAAGCGTAGCAACAAAAATCCCCCATATCGTAAGTACGTATCAATTTCGATATATTTAAAAATGTTGTATTTATCGACCAAACATTAAGCTATAAAAGCATTCATATGCTGTTGTCGTTTTTTTTCGTCGTCCAACCGTCCAGCATTATTATTTTGGGCCTTGTCCTACCACATCATACAAAACATGATAAATCGATATTTATCACGCGATATATAACGATACTGTTTAAAAATATCGATTCGATTTATATCGATCTATTTCTTCACTGACCTGACTCTTATGTAAGTTCATTATCAATACAGTAATTTTAATATAATGTATTAATACTCTTAAGTAGTGTATTATAATTCATTTGATGCAAGTTACTGTTAAATTCAGTAAAAAAGCTAACAATATATATTAACAAATAAAAAAAAACAATCTCAAAAATTATTTTTGGCATGAGAGACACGGCTGTATGCCTTATCTCGACCTGGCTCGACCGAATGGCATATTGCATAGATTTAGTATACTATATCTATGGCATATTGTTTAAGCCGTAGTAAGCGGAGGGATATGTTGGTAAACAAATTCGAAACAACACGACCGTTACTATGGAAAGTATGAACCGTTATTATCCATTCACTTGATGAGCTGTCACATTATGACTGCATGTTGCAAGCGGACAATGGAGTGTAGAAGTAAGTACAGACTGTGTATTAAAAAGTGTCCATAGAAAACCGTTAAATAAGGGTGGCGCCACTATAGCTACGGGCTAAATTTTAAAGAACTTGCCGAAAAATATTAGTGGGATAGACGACTTTTTCGAGGTTATATTTACTAAATAAAATTATTTTAGATTTTAGAGCTACTGAGCAGTTTAGCAGCACACTTCAAACTGTCGACAACTGCTAAGTTCATTTCATCCCAGTATCTACTCCAGCGCTGTTGTGGAGAGTTTTTGAACTATTCTACTATGAAAGCTGGTACTCTTTACTTCTACACTCCATAGAGCGGATGTTTGATGACCTATCGTATTATGTCTGGTTTTTGATTAGTGTGAGTATGATGACTGAGCTTATTTTATTGTCTAACAAACAAACAAAAATTTTTTAATTAGTATTTCTTGTTAAGTAATTCCCGGGAAATAATTGTAACATTAATAATAGATAGTTACATTATAAAAACAAAATAAAAATGACTGCTTAAAAGTAATGAACTGAAAACATAGGTATAACTTATAATATATTTCAGTAATTTCCTTTATTTTGACACCCTTATCGATAGGCTGAGTAAAAAAAATTAAGGACTTACAATTTGGCGCCAAAAATCCTTCATGTTGATTTAAAAAAACCTATCAAAGAACACACGGGTGTTTGAGACGAATCACACGAAAGAATCTTTTTCTAAATAAGCGCCACATTATCGATATTAAGTATAGTGCGCAGCACTACGTCAAGCCGCCATCTTCGTGCCAGACTCAGTTTAGGTATACACTGGTATACACGTTTTTTCGTAGATGTGTCATGTCCTTTCTTTCTTCTCTAGTCAAAGGTTTTTTTACACTAAAATACTTTATTGTGGTCTATGCCTTGGTAGTTTTGTAGAAATTTATATGAATATGGATAATGTTCTATAAAAACAGACTACTTTATAAAATAAAAGCTTTTAGTCACAGTTCTGCTCTGTACCATTGTTGCAAGTGGCCGTTACAAAGTTTTATAAGCTGAAATTTATTATGTTTTACAGTGAATCCACTCAAAGTTCGTAATAATCATGCCAAACTAATTACTTATTCGATTTTTGTAAAAAATATTAATATTTCTACGCATACTTTTAAAATACAAACATTTTCTGAAATGGGTAACCGAGAATTTATCCGCATGTTTCTTAAGATTTTTTTGATTACTTTCAAATTTGTTCGTATTGTTTTTGTTTTATTATGTTAATAATTTCATGAGCAAATACAGATTGTAAATAAATTCATTCGTATTTAAGCTAAACGAAATGCGTGTTCCGGCTGGTCATTATATGACCGGCTATCAAGCAGAGTTATATTAATATACATACACCTTTTACTTTCATAATTTTGCTTAGATTTTAATTTTTCTTTTATTTTCCTGTGTTAATATCATCTTTACATATTTTTAGAAAAATAAATTCACTGCACGCTTTTTAATTTTTTCAATTCATATCTTGCTTGATGACTGGCTAAACAAGCCACTATATTTTTAATATTTTTAAATCGCTTAACATTTTTATGTTAAAGGATTATTTGGAGTGTTTTTTTTTTTTGTAATAGAAATCTTATATTGTGTACTTTAAGAATATAAGTTCACTGTTCGATTCTTTAGATTAGTTTTTATAAAAATAGCGTAGTTTTCTTGACCACCCATAACTGCCACCAATCTCTTATCCAAGTCTGATAACATGGGCAGGTCATCAGCAGAACCACCACCAGGGCGTCTCATGGAATTGCTGTGCTGAGCACACAATTTTTCAAGGCACATTTCTTCTCTGCCCAATACTAAAAATTATGGATATTTATTTTTTATATAAACTTAAGACTTACTTTAGCCCAACCTTGCCCATCTTTGTTTGCTCCTCGCAATGAATTTAAAGTTATAGCTACAGATGCCCATTGCCTCTTTATTTCCATTTTTGCTTGATTTGTCCGAAGCAGACCTTTCGCAATTCCGACGTTTTGTTCTAAAAATTCAACTAAGGTTTCAATTTGTGCTAGAGTTGGACGATTAGCCATGTTATAATGTTAAATTGATGATGAACAATTTCGAAATAATCAGCACCAAACTGCACCAGTCTTTAAGTACTTCAACATATATAAAAATAAAAACTTATTTAAAATCACAGAACCCTATTTAAGAATGAGAGGAATGAGTTATGGATTATTTTCAAGTACCTATAGTAAAAAAGGGAAAGGCACACACACTTTACAGCCTAAAAAAACATTCAAAGTTAATAAATCAATCTGTTTTTACAAGAACCGTGTGAACAGACGTTAAGTTTGTCGAAAAACACTTCTTTATGTATTTTTATTATTTATTATTACTTAGGCGGGGGATGAACACTTTCAAATTTTAAAAACAAACAGTATAGGGATGTTCGATGATTATCGATGTTAGAAATTAAAACATCGATGTTTTAACATCGATGTTGCCACATGCTAAACATCGTAACATCGATGATGCCACATGTCAAACATCGATACATCGATGTCAATGAGCCAATAATTGATTAATAAGAACTTGTGAACAATGTGAACCCGCGAAATCAATATAAACTAAATATTTCATCTCCTATTAAAGGTTTAAAATTTTGAATAATTTAGGATTCTTAAAGGCATCAATCACCTGAAAAATATCATGATGTGTCAAACTCCCTCTCAAGTGTGAACCGTAATGTCACAGTTGTCACTGCTTTTGCTTTGTTATTCTGTGGTATCATTGTCGCCTGATAACTATTCTACATAAATGGATATACAAATAATGTTTTTTCTCTTGCTGTCTATACACACATAATTTTGAAACAATATGAATATACACAATCCATTTATATTTAGTTGTTTTTTGAGCTAATGAGTTTATTGTTTGCTTGAAGTTTATGAAAATAAATCACTGGGTGATTGTGAGCATAGACAATTTCACTGCATAATGCATTTTACAGTGCATTTTATAAACGGCTATGGATACTTACTGTTTGGGCTGTCTGAGAAAAAATAGTGAACAACGGTGACGGAAAAGTCTAATATTTTGTTTTTGTGAAGTTTGCTAATTCGCCCTCTATAATCACATTTTTTTTATTTCGCGATAGGAGTGGTTATTATAGAACCTACGTCTAAATCGTAAATTAGGTCTCATAGTAAATTTTTTCGTAGATTTTTGGTTGTATAGGAACATTTGAAGATCAAAATAATAACATTAATCATTATCGGCAAAAAATATAACAAATGAACTAAACATTTTACAACTGTTTAACAGTACTGCAAGCATCACTCACACGGCATAGGATTAAATTAAAAATGGTGCTAAATTTTGGTTAATGTTAGTCACATTCTAGTTTTGGTTAATGTTATGAAAATTAAAGGCCGGCAAAGCACCTGTAACACTGGTATTGTAGTTGTTCATGGGTGGTGGTCACCACTATTAGGTGAGCCACATGCTTATTTTCTTCTCTTCTATAAAAAAAACTACTTACTTTTACGCGGAGGTGATTGTGGTGTATCCTGGGAGGTGCCAGGAATAGGGGAAGTACAACTTCCTATCACCGCTGCTTGCTTTTCTAAACCTAAATTTACATTTTCTGCTTTTTCGATTCTGAATTTTCAAAATAATATACTTGCAGAAAACAAACGATTAATTTCACCACAATTTCTAAAACGTTACTGTTTTGCTATTGCCTTAATTCCAATTTCAACCCAACGTCAAACACAATACGCTGCTGTCAACTAACTGACTAACTGTCCATTCCATTAGACGTGGGCATTATTTCACGTCACTAGATACAATAACTGGCTACGCGGCATGTAACCGAATCACTAGTTTCGAGTCATGTTACAAGTAGTTATTTTTGTAAATGCGTGATTATGATTACTGTTAACCATGATTATTGCGGGAGTCGACTGTCGGTCGCTCGAGCGCAAAGCGCACATGTGGCATACAACAATAAACAAACCATCGTAAGAAACAGTTTTATTGTACGTTTAATTTTCATATGTAAGACTATAGACATAGACAATAAAATAATCTCTGTAAAAAAAATTTTCAACGGTTTGTGATTCCGGGAAGCGAGTCACATTGAATTTAACTAAAATAATTTTTAAAACATTTTTGACGGAATCATGAACTCATTTATTCATAAAATTAAAATAAAACTAATAAATGTATATAAAATTTAAAAATTTAAATGTTTATAATATTATAAAACTTAAAAACTGTGTGTAAATAGCCAAACAAACAAACAAATTAATTGTACAGTGTAAATAAAAGTGCAAAAACAAATGAGAGTGAAAACGTTGAAAAAGTGTAAATAAACTGTAAATATCAATAATCATTGTATATACAATCAAATTGACTTGTAAATATGCCTGCATTAATAATTTTATGAAAATATTAGTGTCATAGTAAACGCAAATCAATCATAAATACATTTAATGCAGTCTGTCCTAAACCTGAATAAAGTATGAAGGGAAGTTAATTTATTGATTTAACAGTATACAGTTACTGTATAGCTACAAACACAGATTGTGATTAAATTTATTTTCGTTTCGTGTGTAACTGTATAGTTGGTGGTGATATTTATGCAAACAATCACAGTAGCCGAATAAAAATAGCCAGTTACAAAAATCACTAGTTTTGAAACAGGTGACGCCGATCAAGTCACTGGTTTCGTTACGTTTCTTGAAAATGACGTAACGACCCACGTCTACACATCTAGTGTATATATACACATATATATATACACAGTAATCTATGTAACTGTCAAAAGTGCGTCGGGAGTACCGATTTTGCTCGGACAATTTCAATTCCAATCCCAATTAGTTCACACAGTCACCACGCAATACTAAACTAATTTAGCGCTAGAGTCGCTTTCAAGAGTACCAAATGTCATAATTCCAATCCCGATCGATCGGAATTGTTTTCAAGAGTAAGCCAGCAGTCTTTGTAATATATATTATAGTGACGTAATAACATCCGCCTTATTCCTGTTTTTATTCTCTCTTCCTATCCCTTACGTGTTTGTTTCGTATCAAACTTATCTTAATAATGGTTGAATGCTTGGAGACAGTTGGCATGAAAGGAGTTTTTCTGTTATATAATTATATAGTGCGAAAGTGTGAAAACTTGTAACTTAACTGCCGATTTCCTGTTTCAGTTTCCCTCCGATGCAGTGGCGAAGCTTCCATTAAAGCCGAAAAGCCGGGCTTGCCTTATTAAACCTGAATCAATCAATAATATCAACTAATAAAAGAACTCGTAAAATGTTTCAAGCTATTTCAAATTTCCCGCGCACTCCACTGTTTGACACATGTCGACCGATGACCTCGTATTGCCTTAGCGATACTGCTGCTGTCATAAAAAATGAGTTTTAATAGAGCTAATAGTTGTCTCCCTCGCTCGCGTGGGCTTTTTTACGGGGCTTTCGAGAAGACGATCGCTCTCTATCTAACCTATGGCAAAATATTCTATAGTGAAATATAACTACGATTGTATATATAGCAATTAGTATAGAGATTTAAAGCCAGGCTTTTGGGAATAAATTTGTTAAAAGCGGAGGCGCGCGGGCAATACGTTTGCAAGTTCAAATCTGATGTAATGGTTGGGGCCGTCTAGCAACCATTACATCAGATTTGATAGACCACAAATCCTCGCGAAAGAACACCGATTCCTACCAAGGATGATACGTGAGGCTATTGAAATTAAAAAACATCCTAATTTCAATAGAGAAGGAGGCTGGATACTACCACCTGCTTGGGATCCTATAATCAATAAAATTAAAACTAAACCCAAGCATACCACTGCAAGAACTCAAGACATAGTCAGTTCATTTTGCATAGATCGGACCATAAACAATAATTAAAAAAGCTGAAGGTACTCCGGGTTTAACAATGACATCGGGACGTCAGTCATCTCAGTCCCCCCGTGACCATGGGTGCTGGAAAGCGCCCGAAACGTCGGGAATTAAAAATAAAAAGTAAAAATAAACGCGATAAAATCCGTAAAAGTAGTTTTAATCATTATCTCTTATCCATTAGAATGTAAATATTTTTTTTTTAATTTTGTACATAGTTTGTACTTTGTTCGTGTTTTACTTTTGTTCATGTATTGTATTGGATGTAAAAAATTTTTTTCTTTCGCTTAAACAAACCCAAACGGCTTTCTTCAAAGCCACCGAAGCTATGCAATTGCTGATATATAATACAATCTATCTAGCAGTGGTATGCCTTCAGTGTGCTTTGTTAAGCACGTCCTTGACAGCATTGAATATGAAACTGAAGCGTGGAGACAGATCAAGATTGGTGTAATTTTATAAAACTGCTAAAAACAACAATCTATATTTTTATCAATTTATATCTTGGGCTTGCCCTATCTTCGAGCTCTAGCTTCGCCACTGCTCCGATGCCTCTTACGACACCTAGTGGATTAGACGAAATGAGAGTGGTGGATATTCCTAATCCGTCACCACATAGTTTGTTTTTTGTTTGTTTGAAGATAGCCTAACCAATATTTCCATCTGTCTTATAATATTTTGTATTTAAATTTTTTGAATAAACAGAATACAATAAATTTTATTCAATACGGATAACACTTATTGTAAGTCATTCTGTGTTTTATCGTTGGTTATAAAAAAACAGTAACTTTTAGTTATTATTAAGAAGATGCTGTTGCCCATTTCCTGTTCAGTTTCCCTCCGACGCCTCTTACGACACCCACGAGACGAGACGAAACAATGCTAGTGGATATTCTTAACCCCTCAACAGTATCTTTCAAAATGGCATTATTTCTATAATTATGATTATAATAATCTTTATTTCCATAAATACCAGTTAGCAATATATCTATTTATAAACTACACAGGAATATTTTATCTTATAACATGAAAAATAGCATCTATTGCCGAACTAGGCTAGAACCTGTTGTTCAGCATTTTTATTACAGTATTTGTTTTTTTATAGTATAACCTTTTTTCTTTACTTGGCTACTTCAAAAGAAGGGTAACGTTTTTTGAGTATGCACGTATGGATGTCTTTTTCTTTGACACGCTCTGTAACCTAAATTGCTTGATGGATTTTTTTGGAAATGACATAATATTTGAATTTTTTTGTTTTAACCATTGGACTTGTTTATGGAACTTGTTTAATTAATTATTTCATCTTGTTGTTTGATGACTTTTTTACATAGAAATATTTTTCAAATAATAAAATTACTCCCCTCCCTTTCCTTTTATTTTCCTTACAATTCCATTGAAGTAATATGTACTTACGTACTAGAACAGCTATCTCAAACAAAAAATGTGCGCTACTCTGTGTTCGCGCGGTTGTTTTTTTTATCATAGAATAAATATAGGTAGAATGATCCGTAGGTACTAAGTAAATTGTATTGTTAAATAGGTAAATTATATCGCGAACAATATTTAAATTTTGTCATTTATTTTGTATATTATATTTGCTTATTTAATATAACATGATATTATATCACAATTACATTTCAATGATATTTATATCTCAATATTTTAAAAGGTATCTAAGTCAAATATAAAAATCTTTCTAAATGTATGTTTAACAAAACTTATTAACATAACATTTAAATTACAAATATATTTATTTAAATTAGAATAAAAGTCGTTCATAAGTCGTGCTGGGCACGCGAGAGTTAAAAATGGACGAATTTATACCACTTTGACTTTGATGTGGAAACTATATATTATGTTTCTTCAAAAAAAATGTGTATAATAATATATTCGTCCTATACTTAAGTACCCACAGAAATGTCGCATCTGAACATATTAATTTCATAATCTATATTCCCTGACACGAGATGGCGTCTTAGGAATAATTTGTTTTATTATTAATACATAATACTTTTTTATTGATTAAGTATCTTATTAACTGATGAAAAGTAATTCCTTTTTTTTACTGACATTTCTTGAATTATTTGTGCAATATCTAAGTACACACGACGGCATATTTTAATCAAGAGATTTTTTTTAAATCAACACAACACGTGACAACTCTATAAGCGCCTAGCGAGTGACTGATTAAAGTGCGGTGTATGCACCGCAGTTGAGTGGAACAGAGTAGCTGAATGCAGTGTCGCCTCTAGTACGTAGTACATAATAGCTCAATGTACAATTCTTTCTTTTTCATAAGGTCGTAACAATATACTTCTGGCCATGGGTTATGGAAATACAGAGGAGCTCATGAGCAAGTGAAGCCTTTTATGGCAACGCTGTTCTGAACAACAAGCACGGAGTTCCTACATTCCGCAGAGATTACATTTAAAAAAATGTTCGGAATTTTTCCTCCTACTTTTCCTAATAGAGCCTAGTAATGTCCACTATAGATCATAGCATGGAGGTTAGAGAACAGAACGATCGCTATGTGCTAAAGCATAGCCCACCTGTAACTGAAAATTTGTAGAATTTATAGCCGTGCTGTCGTTGGTAAGTAGTGTCTGTGAAGTAATTTTTGACAAAAGAAACATTAAAAAATGGTGTAATATTATAAAAAAATAAATCGATAATAATTTATATTTGTAATATAATAATTATTGAGACAACTTAGCGATCGCAGCGCCTCACTTATTTTGTCCATATTTCTGGGACACTATTTTATACAGCGATCGCTCTCCTGTTGTCTAACCTCCATGGATCATAGGCTTCCCCCATATGAGATATTTGCCATAGTTACCACGCTTGGTAAGCGTGTTGGCAACCGCAGTTTTTTATTTTTAGTCTATTAGGTAGATACTCCTGCCCATATCCTAATATTTTTCACTCTGTCGCCTATTAATCGTAACTTATAACTAACGTCAGGGTGAAAAATCACGTTTATGTCAATTTCTAATAAGTAATCGACGTGACAAAGTAAGTGATTCTTCACTGTTGTTTTTATAGACCTATAACGTCGGTCATAGTTATAAAAAATAATAATTCCCCAAGTCTAGTCACCTTTTACGACACACGGCATGATATGGATATTCGTACACTGCAATGTTTTGAGAAATGACCAAATACCGTGTAATGAAAAGGTGATTGATAATTTCTCAAAACATTTCACTTATCGACGTCTTGCAATCGTCGTGACTAGCGCTCACTTGACTTTCATACAAACAATTCGATATTTTAAGTGTTGAATTGGTAATTTCTCAAAACATTTTATTTATCGACAAAGTATTGCAATCTTCGTTACTCTAGCGCTCACTTTAAAAAAAATATTGTCTTTGGCTTGACCATAGGTTTGACTAATTGGTTTAATGAACTGTCAAAGTCTTGAGTGGTTAAAAATAGATTATTTTTTACTTTATGAACTATGATGGCCACACTTGGTATATTTCAAAAATATTCAGACAGTACTAGTTTTTACGATAATATTCCTTTAATATTATGTTAAAAATCCTCACAAATGAAAACGTTACGTCGCCGTCACGTTGTCTGTTTGTAGATTTGACGTTTTGATTGCTTTTTGCATGTAAATACACTGCAATTCGGCATTTTGTCGGAGCTCAATTTACAGGCACGATCACTTCGGAATGGCGCACGACGCGGAGCAACTAGTTTTATATAACGGGCATGAGTCGGACTGTCGTACCTTTTACAGAGGGCTATGCCTTGCGATGCTGCCTCCTTTGGTTTTATACTTTAATACTCAAAGCCGAAATATGGACAAAATAAGTGAAGCGCTGCGATCGCTAAGTTGTCTCAATAAAAGTCATTTTCAGTCTATTTTTCCGATAAGATGCTAAATCACTTCCACATCCACGCAGAATACAATATTTCAACATTTTTAATGTTTCTTTTTGCCATAAATTACGGAGTTTGATTATTTTCTCACCAATGCCGCAAAGAAAATTTGTACATTATTGAACTAACTTCATACACTTGTAGTCTTAAACAGCTAACTTCGCAGATACTACTTACAGACGTCAGTTCAGGGACAGGCGGGCTATGCTTTAGTACGCAGCCATGGAGGTTAGAGAGAAGGAGAACGAATAACCTCCATGGAATATACTATCCTATGTCTATGGTAACAACGATAACTCCATACGATGGAGTGTAGAAGTAAGGAGTACCAACTCCCATAGTAGAATGGTTGAAAAAGTGGCCATCTGTATGCAGTAGTAAATAACAGTTCAAAAACTCTCCACAACAGCGCTGGAGTAGCTACTGGGATGAAATGAACTTAGCAGTTGTCGCCGGTTTAAGTGTACTGCTAAACTGATCAGTAGCTCTAAAATAATTTTATTTAGTAAATATAACCTCGAAAAAGTCGTCTATCCCACTAATATTTTTCGGTGCGTTCTTTAAAATTTACCCCGTGGCTATAGTGGCGCCGCCCTTATTTAAAGGTTATTATGGACACTTTTTAATACACAGTCTGTACTCCATACTTCTACACTCCATACTCCATACAATTTATACAAGAATAAAAATAACTTTGTCTATGCGCTAAATTCTAACCTTATTTTTCGATTATAATATTATAATAAATTACATAGTTTAAAATACAAAAAAATGAGCGATCTATCCGACTTTTCAAGTACAAAAGGCGCTGACTCAGAATTACAGGAGTTTCTTATGGCTGAGAAGCAGAAAGCTCAGTTTCACGCCCAAGTATCTATTCAATTCTAAATATATTTTGATTTTTATCAGTAACAAAATTAAATCAAATTAGAAAGTATTTAATAAAATTTGTAAATTTATGATCGTATTGTAAGATATTGAATAATTTGTACGCTAACCGTACCTTTTTAATGCAGTCGTTTTCTTGTAACACAGTTTCATCATATAATTTTTCAGATTCACGAGTTTAACGATTTTTGCTGGGATAAATGTGTGGACAAGCCAGGATCAAAATTGGATTCTCGTACAGAGACTTGTATGACAAATTGTGTCGAGAGATTTATTGATGTCTCACTTCTTATCACAAATAGGTTTGCTCAAATGTTAGAGAAAGGAGGGGGTATGCACTGAAAAGATTTCTACTACTGTATTGTTACTGTTTTACATTATCATTATGGGTTTTGTTTAGTTAAGCTATCTTCGTAGTTTACGAAAAGAGAATTATAGGTTATTGCATTTATTCTCATTGTAAAATTATTATGAATAAAAATAATTGCTTTTAAGGTTGTATAGTTTTATATTTTTCATAATTATCTCTTAATCATGCCTTAAATTCAATTTAAATATATTCATAGTTTAAACATGCATTTTCAGTGACCCGATCGTTCCAATATTGATTAGTAACACAAATGTTTTAACATCTGTCATGTTGTGTGCCATGCTGCGGCAATATTATATCACTGTAGTACAAATGGGTTGGCTCGACTGGTGAAGGATCATGCTCTTACAGAATACCAGTGTAAAATAGCAGCTAATACTGCTGTTTCGTATGATGAGTGGAGAACTGGAAACCCTTTTTACTAGATGAGGCATTCCATCCAAGTTCTCAGAGGTGACAGCACATTTGTAATTTGATTTTAATAGAGGATTAATGTAAATGTCTATGGTTCACAGTATTCACCTACTATCAGGTGAACTGTGTGCTTCTTTTTCACCCTCATTCTATAAAAAAAAGAACCAGGTCACAGTTCCAGTAATCTGTGATGTTTGAAACATCATTGCTTAAACAAAATATTATATATTTGTCCAGATATTTTTGAATTCCATAGAGTATTGCTAAAAGATATCATTAAATATTTTAAAACTATTGATGTTAAGAAAATTGCAGACTTATGGGTGATTTCCATTAAAGTTATTGCATCCGTAATAGATACAATAGCACCTTATCTAGCCACTATTTTTAATACAAGTGTCGAAACTGGTGTGTTTACTGATTTAATGAAACATAGTAAAGTTATATCTTTATTAAAATCTGGTAGTACATCAGACCCCGCCGATTTTAGACCAATTTCTGTACTACCAACTTTAAGTAAAATTTTTGAAAAAATTATTTTACATCAGATGATAAGTTTTCTTAATAAAAATAAATTGCTCCATACAACTCAATTTGATTTTACAAGGGGTTGCTCGACAATCGATGTCAGAGTTGAGCTTATAAAACATATTTTTTTGTGCATGGGAGAATTCAGAGAATGCTATGAGTATATTTTGCGATCTTTCCAAGGCCTTTGACTGTGTTCACCATGCGACATTAATCAGGAAGCTACAGTACTATGGTGTAAAGAACACAGCGCTTAAACTAGTTATTTCATATCTAAGTAATAGAGTGCAGAAAGTTGTTATCAATGGTAAAAGTTCTTCCGGATGGTCCCTACAGATTGGTGTCCCTCAGGGCTCAATTCTTGGCCCATTCCTATTTTTAGTATATATTAATGACTTACCCTCCCTTGTAGGGGATAATCATGATATAAGTATTATTTGCTGATGATAGTTCCTTGATTTTTAAAGTTATACGTCAATCATTTAAATGTGACGAAGTGAATAATGCTATATTGAAATTAGTGCATTGGTTTAACGTTAATAATCTACATTTAAACAGTAATAAAACTAAATGTAATAAATTTACAACAACAAATGTTAATAATCCGAGTATCAATGTGTTTTTAAATGGGGAAGAACTGAGTCCTGTTGCGTCCTCTGTTTTTCTTGGCATCACTCTCGAGGCTAAGCTTCAGTGGGGCCCCCATATATCTAAACTAGCCTGCTTGCTAGTTAGATAAGAAGTTAGAAGAACTAAGCTCTGCAGCTTATGCTGTAAAAAAAATTAGAGATCTCACTAGTGTCGAGACAGCTAGATTAGTTTATTTCAGTTATTTCCATAGCATAATGTCATATGGAATTTTGCTATGGGGGAATAAGGCTGATTTAGAAACTATTTTTGTTTTGCAGAAGAGGACCATTTGAGCTATTTACAACCTGAAAGCCAGAGTCTTTTAGAGAAAAATTTAAAGAAATAAATATATTAACTTTGGCCTCTCAGTATATCTATGAAAATTTGATGTATGTTCACAAAAATAAAGATAGTTTTAGTAAATAAAGTGACATACACTCTGTAAACACTAGGAACAAACACAAGCTGATCTACCAGTTTCTCGACTCCACAGAGTCAGTAATTCATTCTTGGGGCAATGTATATGCTATTACAACAAAGTCCCAGAAAATATACAAGGTCTCTATTGCCATGTTTAAATATTTAATTAAACAAAAACTGTATAAAAAGGGTTATGATATAAATGAACTTATAATAATCCATTGTCCACTCAAAAGACTCAAAATTAAACTTTAAATGAAAAATATAAGCGATTAGAATATACATAGGCAAATTCTTCTTACGTATTTTTATAGGGTAGGGTGACAAGCGCGCACACAGTCCACTGATGGTAAGTGGTTGCTGTGGCCCATAGACATCTACATCTATCCTCGATTTCGTATCAAAATGCAGAGGCGTTGTCACCCGTGAGGATTAAGATGGAATGCCTCGTTTCCTGTAAAAAGTGTCTCCGGTTCACTACACTCACCATACGAAACACAGTAGCATTAAGCTACTATTTCACGCTGATATTATGTGAGAGCGTGGTCCTTTTGTTTAGTTGGTTGATAATAACCCCTGGGAATGAAGTGGTCGCTTCCAAGCTGTTTTTAAAATAAATTTTGTAAATATTTTGTGACCCTTGACATTGTAAAATTTATTTAAAAAAAAGTCCCGCTGGGTTTCTTGCTGGTTCTTCCCAGGACAGAGGTTTTTTCAAACCAGTTGTAACGTAAAATATACAATTACGTGTAATCTATATTGAATAAAAAGTTATTCTATTCTATTTTTCTAATAGAAAGCGCATGAGTTCTAGGTGTATTTAAAAATGTTTGAATGAATGTGTAAGTCTACTTCCATTTCGTTTTGTTTTAAACACGTTAAAAAAAAGTATAGCGACAGTAGCCTAATGGCAGGGCGCGGACCGCGAACTCAGAAAGGTCGTGGGTTCGAATCCACCGTTCGACTACTGGCGTGAACCACTCGTAACACAAGCAATTTAAGCTTACCACGAGTGGTTAAGGGGAATATTAGTAATGTTTATAGCATTGTTAATATTCTTTTTTACAAAAAAAAAGAGAAACATCTAACTTTTCTAAAAATGTAAAGCTTTAGCGTGTCTTATTTAGTCAAGGATGTGTATACAGTTATTTTTACAGCATTTTTTTTTTCAATAGGAGAGGGGTAAACGAGCATACGGCTCACTTAGTGGTAAGTGATTACCGCCGCCCATGAACAACTGCAATACCAGGGGAATTGCAAATGTGCTGCCGGCCTTTAAAAATTAGTAGGCTTTTTTTCTTGAAGTTCCCTAAGTCGTATCGATCCGGCAAAATCTCTGGTGGTAGTCGATTCCACAAGGAAGTTGTGCGAGGAAGAAAACTTATTTTATATCGCACAAGGGTGAACCGCCAGTCATCCAGGTGGTATGAATGGTATCGCGAGTTTTGTCGCGATGTGCGAATGTGAAATTGTGCGTCTGGAATTAGTCAGAACCATTCCTCAGAGCACTCCCCGTGGTAAATGCGATAAAATACGCAAAGATATGCAACATCTCTTCGCAGTACCGGTGAGTCAAGCCGATCAGAAAGAGCTCGGTCGTCAACGATTCGAACAACTGGCACTGGAGAGCCCCAGCCCAGAGATGGGGACAGTATTCCATGTGCGGCCGAACCTGGGCCTTGTAAAGTACCTTTAGCTTAAAATACCTTCCCGTTTTGCTGAGCACGCCAAGCTTTTTAGAGGCGAATTTCGTATTCTCTTCCAAGTGACCACGAAACTGCATGTCACTCGATATGTTAACGCCGATAATTCCGATACTGGCTGAGGCAAGAAGGGGAGTGCCTTGAAACTGAGTTGAACCTTGAACTGAAACGTGCAAACTTGTGCCGTCTGGGGATTGAACTGGACTAGATTTAGTCATCCCCAGTCTAAGACTGTTCAACAAAGTCTCGACTTCAGACACAAGTTTGTCCCAGTACCCGGCGCCGTTTTCCCGAGAAATATTGGCACGGCCGCCATAAAGCATTCAAACACCAGTGTAATAATTTCAACTGTTCAAAAATAATTTCAACACTACGGTGAAAGAAGCGATGCTCTTAAATTAATTATTTCACAGAACTCAAAAAGTTGTCATTAATAGTATGAGTTCTTCTAGGTCGATTGTACAAATGGGCGTGCCTCAGGGCTCAATTCTCGGCCCCTTTCTGTTTCTTGTACATATTAATGACTTACCTTACATAGTAGGGGATAACCATGATATAGTATTATTTGCTGATGATACTTCATTAATTTTCAACTTAAAACGAAAGTTATTAAATTACGAAGAAGTAAATAATGCTATAGCTAAGTTAGTTAATTGATTTAATGTTAATAATTTGAATTTGAATGGAACTAAAACTAAATGTATGAAATTCGTAACTCCTAATGTTAAACATGTCAATACTAATGTAATTTTAAATGGGGAGGAACTGAGTCTTGTTGATACCACAATTTTTCTTGGAATCACACTGGACGCAAAGCTTCAATGGCTCCCCCATATATCAAAACTAGCTAGCAGACTTAGTTCTGCAGCATATGCTGTAAAAAAGATTAGAACTCTTACCAATGTTGAAACAGCTAATTCTAGCTCTATATAATCTACATTGAATAAAAAAGTTTCTGTTTCTGTATTACCGGTTTGCAACATGTCATTGATATGCAAAAGAAACGTTAGTGATAGCACGCAGCTTTGTGAAACACCAGCGTTAATGGGATTGTAATAGCATCTACTGCGACCTTGATGCTCCGATCTGCAAGAAAACTGGTGAATGGTGATCCAATTGCATAATTTCCAGCCCATAGGAAGGAAGCTTCGTAAGAAGCGCATTGTGCCAAACCCGATCGAAGGCCTTCGCTATGTCCAAACTAACGGCCAATGGCTCCCCCTTGAATTTTACTGCTTCAACCAATCTATGAGTTAGCTAACCCAGAATATCACCAGTCGAGCGACCCTGACGTAAACCGTATTGGCGGTCACTAATCAGCTAGTGATCCTCAAGATACCGCATGAGCTGGCTGTTAATAATAGATTCCATTATTTTAGAGAGAACAAGGAGGTGATGGCGAATGGACTAATTGGACGCATCAGAGCGGTTACCGTTTTTAGGGATCGTGTGCACAAAAGCTGTCTACCATGATTTTGGCACTACGCCTAGCGAGTTGGAGTACCGGAAAAGACGCGTTAGAACCGGTGCCAACTCTGGAGAACACTTTCTTAACACAATTGGGGATTCCGTCGGGCCCACTCGACTTGTGGATGTCCAGGGAGGGGAGTTGTCTGCGCATCGAGCGTTGGGTATACTGCACATCTTGCATAGAGTACTCACAGGGCGGGATGGTCGGCGGAGTGTTCCCCCGTCATCAAAAGTCGAGTTGGACGCAAAGAGAGAGCCTAGCACAGTGATTCCCAAAGTGGTCTATATCGACCCCTAGGGGTCTATGACAACCTGCAAGGGGTCTACGTCAGCGAAAAAAAATTTGGGGGTCCATGAAATGAAAATGGGGGTCCACGATAGTGGATCTCAACACATACACTGATAGTACCTATTTATACATTATTTTTAAAAGTACCTATGAAGTAAAAATGTATTATATATGTTTATAAAATTGTGTAAGTTGTAGGATGTTGGTATTCGCTTTGTGGTCGCAATACATTTTGAACTTGTAAAAACCTGCGAGTCGCAGTCTCAGAGCTTCGTTACCTTGCACTGACTTGTTCAATTCGTCACTCTATAAATACGAATGTGGGACAAATACGATTTTTTTTTAATTTATTTCATGTACACACATTAAGGTACAGAAGCAGTCTTATAGTAATTACGTACAAAGGTTCTACTTATTCCAAATTCGCTGAAATATCTTCCAGTAGACCCATAAAGGAAATTATATTTAAATTGTATACACAATGTTACGGAAATTATATAAAATAAAACAATAAATAAAATAAAATAAATCAATAAATAATAATTGATACGATAGTTACATATGATATATATATATTTTATTTTTTTATAATAACAGGATGCAAAGTAGTTATCTCTAAGACGTTTCTTGAATATCAACAAAGTTTCGGAATTTCTTATATTTGACGATTATTCGTTTCCTGAATCTTGAAAAGGAAAGTGCTAAGAAAATATTTAAAAAAATATAAACAGATAGTATATTACACAAATTATAGTGAGTCAGTGTTATTTTGTTTGAGAGTGCTGGAGAAAAGTAAGTACATTATTTTTTATTAAATTTTAGTCTCGTAGTCGTAGTTAGCAAAGATAGATAAATTACGCCAATCATGACTTTAGTTATTAGTAGTTTAATATTCAATTATTCAGAATTACACGAGTACTCCTCAATAGTTTATTTTTGAAAGTTTTAGCAATCGGTATTATAATTACAGTGCAATCTCCGTAATTCGAGCTAATTGTTGCAAGAAGATGTTCGAATTATGGAATGTTTTCTGAAAAATCAAAAAATATTTTTAATATACAGCTGCTGGATTTTCTGTCTTATTTAAATAATTTAATTTTGCCCACAGATGACTGATGCCATGTCCGAATCTAAAAAGAAATGTAGACAGTACAGTGTCGATTATTTGAAATTTGGCTTCATTCCATCATTGCCGGACAAACAATTGCCTATGTGCCTTTTATGCAACAAAGTTTTGGGCAATGACGCTGTGAAACCATCTAAACTGCAAGATCATCTGAGAAGATGCCACCCTGATAAAACAGAGAAAGATTTGAAATACTTTCAAACTCTCAAAGATAAACTTCAGAAGAGACCTACACTGGACAGAATGTTCGCTTTGACGTCACAAAGAAATGATGATGGTTTGCGGGCGTCTTACAATATCTCGTTTCCTATAGCAAAATCCGGAAAACCGCATACTATCGGAGAGAAGTTAATTTTGCCAGCCGTTGAAGAGGTTTTAAAAACTGTTTTACACAAACCTGCATCTGATATCATTAAAGAATTCCCTTAAGCAACAATACTGTTGAAAGACGTATTGATGAAATTGTTAAGGATTATGGGGATAATTAAAGATATAAAAACAACATGGAGAGCCTATAACGTCATATGAATCTTCCTTCATCACAGACACAGTGTTGACAACCGACGCAGTGTTGCCATTAAAATACAATATTATATAAATCATTATTAATTAACACCACCCCCAATGATTTATATTAACAGAACTAACATTACAATAATTTCAAACATTACAATGAATAAGTAAGAACTAACAATACAATGATTTGTATTAACAAAACTAACAAACTAAAAATACACTATGCGAATTAAACTCTATTCCAATCCTAATTTATGTACAAAATAATTATGAGAGGTTTTGTTTAATGGTTTTGTAAAAATATCGGCTATTTGTTGCTTTGTAGTTATATACATAACACAAATTTCCTTACATTCGATTTTATGTTTAATAAAGTTGTATTTTATGTCCACATGTTTCATTCTTTTTTGATCAGGATTACATACAGAAAATATTGTACTTTTATTGTCTTTATATATGGTAGTGGTATTACAACAAACGTCTAACTCATTTAATAATTTCCTAATCCAACAAGCCTCCAGAGCGGCTTCATTCAGTAGTGCTTAAAGCTACAGTGCTTTGCTTTTTGCAACGCCAAATAACACTGTTATCAAATACTTTAAATACATAACCAGTTATAGATTTCCTATCTTTCTACAGCAAAACTAGCATCAGCATATCCAACTAGTGGTTCGGAATTACAATTCTTATTATATTTTTAATTATAATTAATGGTACCCTTAATGTATCTTAAAATCCTTTTCAAGCATTGCCATAACCTTTCTGATGGTCCTGATTGATATCTTGCTAAATATGAAACAGCAGCACACAAATCAGGTCTTGAACCTACTACAGCATAAATTAAAGAACCTATACAAGCTCTGCATTTATGCTCTAAAGAGTAATCAACCGTACAATCATCAAGATTAACATTAACTTCCATGGGTGATTCACTAGCATTTGCTTCAGACATACCAAACTTTGTCAATATAGATTTTAAATAATCTTTCTGGTTAATATACAAACAGTCACTATCTTGAATAATATTAATATCCAGATATTTTAAATTTTTAGATCCTAGATCTTTCATTTTAAATTCTGTGCTTAAAATTTCTTTAACATTATTTATCCTTGAATTGTCCTCACCTAAAATTAATAAATCATCCACATACAACAAAATGTAAATACCATCCTTAAAATATAAACAATAATCACTTTCTGCTCTTTGAAACCCTTTGCCTTTCATAAAATTATAAAATTTATTGTACCAATTTTTTGAAGATTTTTTAAGACGTATTTATATTTACACCAGGTGGGGGCTTTAAGTATACAACATCATCAATTTCACCATGAAGGAAAGCACCTTTAACATCCATTTGATGAATTAAATAGTTCCTTTGAACAGCTAATGATAAAAGAACTCGGAGAGTTTGTAATATAAAAACGGGAGAATAAATTTCGGTAAAACTACCTTCCTGTTGAAAACCCCTTGCAACTAATCTAGTTTTATATACATTACCCGCCTTTTTTGTAAAAATCCATCTACAATCAATTAACTTAGCATCGTTTGGTCTTTCTACAACTTCCCAAGTCTTGTTATCCTCTTATCAGAAGTTAAAATTTTCACAGTACCATGGGTTTGGATTTTATCAGAAATTAAAGGGGTTTTGGTTTGCTCAGGAATACTACCACCATCCTTCTCCTTCCCATCCGAGATAGACTCCACGTCAATACTAATCGTTTCAGGGGACTCTGAACATGTTTCTTCCCTAAACAATATGTTTCGTTCTATGCGTATCCTCCTTTCATTAGCATCCCATTCAAAAAATCGTTATCAATTCAATAACTTTTCGAACAATATTTTATAACGAATAAAGTATGGAATTTATAATCTATAGGAACATTATAAATAAGAAAAACTTATTTAAGAAGTAAGCAATGCTCTCTGTGTTGTTCATTACTCTGCATCTGAGCTAGCTCAGTCAAATATAATCAAAGCCCATACGGCTTTGATTATAGGTATTATACATGTCTATATAAACAAAGCGTAGGTACTGGCGGCGCGTGGTTTGCTGCGAAACGAGCAAGGTCATTCGCGTCGTATTCGGCCTTAAGTGAGAAAATCGTTTGTGCCAAAGGAGACGGGCGAAAGTTCATAGAAAGCTGGGCCTGATGTTACAGTAACGATTACTGCATTATTTTATTTATATACCAATACTATTTTAAAAAAACTAAAAATTTTACGACTGCTTCATGGTAGAAAAAAAATAGGATGTTCTTGGTTTGTATCAAAACAATGTTATTGCTTACGTTATGATTACAATGTTACTCTTATACCAAGCTCTCACATAACACTTTAATAAAATAATCATTAGACTTTATTGTAAACTAGACTTTACCAAAATTTTATGTATTGTAGGACATTCACACATAGAGGATTCAGACGCCGCCGTCCAACTAAATTCTAGAGGTTTGAAATAATTATAAAAAAACAGAGGGAGTATGAATTAAAAACACTTTCTCTTTTAATGATTTATTAATCGTCCACTTCATCATAAACAAAGAAAATATCGTCTAAAAACACTGCAGGCGGTTTTAAATTCTCTTGATGCCTTGCCCAGCTTAGGTAAAATATTATGACATTACATGACAACAGCAACCTACAGTTCTTTTTCCTACCAAGCAATTAAAATAATACTGTTTGATGGCCTCTCTACCATTAAGAGAACTGTCAACTAAAATACATGTAAAATATGTTTTTGAGCTGTTTGATTTGAATGGCTCAATTTCATACGACCTCTTAGAATGATTGGATATTGACAGTTCTCTTAGTAGGCTGCTGACCGTTTCTCGACATACTTCTATTTCATATCTCCCATCTTGTCGTATGCATTCACCATAATGGGACCTAGCCTACTTAATTTGATAAATACCTAAAGATATTTTTATTAAATCACCATGTGTGAGCTTGGGGAAATCATTTAAGTTCATCATTTTGCACATGTATTCTTCAAGAAAAGAAACCGTCAGAATCCTTTATACGTAGACAGAGTCGTCAAAGATCAGAACATTATTACAGCACACAAAAAGAACAGAAAATAGGTATTCATTACCACCGCAAGCTCAGACCCAAACAAATGTAACAAATGTTTTGATTGACGTTTGAGTTTTCGAAATAACGTTGACATTTTCGCTTTGTTGCCTGTATAAAAAATTGTTAATCGATTGTGAAATCGATTTATTAATCTATTCAGTCAATTTATTTTTACGACTTTTTTGAAACGTTGAAATGTCACGAGGAAACCATTATTTTAATAATAAGTTTCTTAAACTTACATAAAGAAGAAAATAATGAATCACTTTTTATTGTTTTTTTTCTTCTATTTTTTTATTAAAATCGATTAACTAACCTATTTTATCTGGCAGCATTGTTTAAAAATGAAAATAACGGAAGTCAGTATTATTTTTATTAAATATTTAATTTCTTTTGCCATGATAAAACTGCTTAATATTTCATAATTAACTACAAAAAAAAAACTGTAAAATAATATTGATAAATATTTCACTTGTGTAACGTTAGACCCAAATTCGCCCGTCTCCTTTCTACTGAATTATCATTGTTGTCTGATATTGCACCATAATAACAATCATTACATATTACTTTAAATTCTACAAAATAAAGGGACCCTAGTCTATGCCCAACCATAAGCAATTCATTGGTTTGTGAGAATACTTTAACTTCCCCTTTATTGAAGATGATCTTTAAACCATGCTTTTCCATTTTGGAAACAGATAATACATTTTTTCTTAATTGTGGTACATAATACACATCATTTAATATAATATCAACTTTAAAATCACTTAAATAACATTTTATTGTTCCTACACCAACAACCTCTAAATCAATGCCATTTTTGGCAGCTGAAATTTTAATTGGCTTATCCAGTTTACAATAATTAAAGAATAAACTAATGTCTTTTACAAGATGAAATGAACTACCTGAGTCAACAACCCATTTAAAACTATTTTTATTCTTCTTTTCGGTGTCAGGGCTTAAGGACATAAAACTTACAAATTTGCTACCTTCAGTATTTTCAGTGCCTGTAAGAAATGACTTTCCTCTACCTCTCCCCTGGGTCTGATGACGAGTTGCCTTACTGTCGTCTCGGCCTCCGTTGTACTTGCAGTCGCTCCATCCACGGCCGTGAAGTCTCCAGTCGCCAGTCCTGTGTCGTGCCTGCTAAGTGCTCCTACACTGGGATTTTTTGTGTCCGGGGCGTCCACATCCATAACACAAGAAGATTGAAGAGCATTATTATTGGCATATGTTCGTTTTATTATGAATCAAGAAATCTATGAAGAATTGCTCTTCGCAAGAACTTTGATAACCGACACTAAAGGTGAATCAATATTTCATGTTTTGAAGGATTACTTCATTGAAAAGCAATTCCTTTATCAAATATAATATCAGTAGCTACAGATGGAGCACCTGCCATGGTTGGACGTTATCGTGGATTTATAAGCAATTTAAAACGAAATGTATCAGGGGTATTAGCAATACATTGCGTCATCCATCGACAACATTTAGTTGCTAAAAATTTGAGTGTTAGATTGCATGAATCACTTCATTTAGTCATTGATGCAGTAAACCGAATCCGAAGCAACGCGTTGAATACGCGGTTATTTGCGAAGTTGTGTGAAGAAAATGACGAACACTTTCATCAATTACTCTAATTATGTTTGACAAGATTCTTTGCACATTTTGAGACTATTTTAGAATTTCTGGATACTAAAGATAAAATGTTAAAAGAAAATTTAATGAAGAGGAAAACAGATATCGCCTATTTAACAGATTTGTTTACAAAATTTAATATGGTTAATTTGCAATTACAAGGCGACAGTTTAAATTTGATTAAAACAAAGTCCATCTTATCAGCGTTTCTTGCCAGAGTTAAACTAATGAAGCAAAATATTGGACGGGGCGAATTTTCTCAGTTCCCCAATTTGTCACAGACAAGCTGCCAGGAAGACGACGTTTTAACTTACGTTCAAAATTTAAACGCCCTCTATTCAGATTTTGAATCTAGGTTTGAGGATATTTTGACTATGGTAATACCACCGTGGATAATTAATCCATATGGTGACATAGAAGAAACGAATGTCATAATACAAGAGGAACTGACTGAACTAAGTACAAACGAAGAACTTAAGGTTCAGTTTAAAAACGGATATCAGCAATTCTGGCTGCAAAACAACATACCCGTTACTTATCCCGTATTATGGAATATAGCAAGGAAATTTTATTTTCCTCGCTATATTCCATAATACGGTAATAATTTATTTTAATACCTAGTGGAAAGGGGGTTCAGCGCTGTTACCAATCTCCTAACGAAAAAAAGAAACAGACTGGACATCATTAGCCGAGGAGATTTAAGATTAACCCTTACAAAATTAACGCCAAATGTTGATAATTTATTATTAAAGCATCAGATTCATCCTTCTCACTAAACTATTGACTTATTGCTTATGTTATTTTATTTATAGTTTATTTTATGTTTATTTAATGCTACGTATATTTTGCATAACAGATACAAAATTTTATTTTGAGTAGTTTTAATTTAAATTCTATTAATAAATGTATAAATTAACATGTGTTTTTACTTTAAGGTACACTAAACTTCACTACAGTTAGAAATTTACAGGAAATCAATATCTGGTAAGTAGGGGGTCTACCCAACACGGAAAACATGGCAAGGGGTCTACGACACAAAAAAGTTTGGGGAACTCTGGCCTAGCAGATCGACTTTGTCCCTTGCAGCATGGGCCAGTGAGTCGTCCTCCCTGTGCAGAGATAAGAGAGAGACTGCTGAGAGAAGTTCTCTAATGATAGTCTTGGCGAGAGACCAGAAGGCATGTGTTCCCGAAGGAGGACGAGCTAGTTTCTCGCCAACTTTGCCGATGTGCTCTGACTTTGCCTTGACGATGATGCCTTTGAAGGAGCTGGAAGCAGTATTACGCTTTTTTATTTAAGATCGCTGGTATTTGCATCCCGAGACGTCGATGCATGAGCCCAGGCCTGGTAGCACTCTTGTTAATAGCGTAATGCAATTTTGTAGGGTCGACCAAATCATGGCTGGGTTCTGCCTCCGATAGGTACACAGATGATGCAATAAAAAGTTCCATTCCCTGTAGCACCATATCAGCGACACAACGCTGGAATCATCCGACGAGAAGCAATTTCTGTGGATAGAACTTGTTGTAACACGAAGTCTGCAGCCATTTGGACGTGGTTGATGAGTTGGTCTGTTTCGGCATTAACGCTATGGGACCTGTAGAGGCACCCGTAGACGCGGGGATGGTCGTGGCTGTCTACGCGCTGCCATATGATGGACAGGTCCGTACCTTCAAGGCTCCCGAGGCGTCGAAAACAGATGTCCTCTCTGACGTACATGCAAACTCCAGCCCGGGGCACAAAGGAGTGTTCTAATTTGTACCCCGGGTAGGAGAGATATGAAGTATCAGCCGGAGAGGACACCTGTGTCTCGGTTAGAAAGAGCAAGGCCGGCTTCATCGTTTCCAGATGGTAGTGGACGGCGTTAAGGTTTGAATGAAGTACCCTGATGTTGCAGAAATTCACGGATAGCGAGGCAGGGGGCGCTTTTGACTTATCGCTCCGTTTGCCCCGAGCAGGTTTAGTCTCGAGCGGAATCCTCCCTCCCTCCCCCCCTAAAATACGCTGAGCAGCCTGAGCACCCACGCTCAGGAAGAGTAGGGTAGCTTGGGTGCGGATGCTCAGTGAGGGATTTTGTGACACCAGAGGTGCTATACCCTCCTGGGGTAGTGTTATATTTAACTCTTCTACCATTCGGTTCGAGTCAGCATATACATGCAACCAGTGGCATCCTTAGAGCGGTGCCACCGCACCGGGCACCGTCATCGGGGGGCCGAAATCAACCGAAACGCTACCAGCGGGCACCGGTCACTAATTCACTTACTCTTATCACTAACATTCCGTTTTGTTGATGCTAATCAGGAAGTCAAAGCACGAGTATTTTGTTACTTACAAGCCTACAAAAGTAACTCTTCGGAAAAAGGACTTACTGGCATTGACTTATTTATGACTGGCGTACTTACTGGTCTTTCTTGATGCAATTGTACAAGTATTTGACTTAGACATGAATGATTGTCGAGGTCAAGGGTACAATAATGGTGCGAACATGGCAGAAAAATTAAAGGTGATCAAACCAGAATTTGACTCAATATTCTCGGGCATTTTTCAATCCATGTGATTGAAGTTATTAGAACCCAATTTGGTCATATTCGCGTAACAAAATAAAATGATGTGTGCTACCCAGTCTGAAGAGCACCTCCCAATCCTCCCCTCAATTGCATGCACTATCCCCGCAGCCACCACTTCCAGTATCACCACACAAGTGACGACACCTCACTCTCGATAATACGATACGTGTTTCGCCTCTACACGAAACATCCACAGGTGAAGTAGTTTCTGTGGGGGTTGAGGTTAACTGAAGGGTGGCTAGGTGCTTGTGGTGGTGCTGGAAGTGGTGGTGAAGGGGATAAAGCACGCAACTGAGGGAGGATTGAGAGGTGGGTGCTCTTCAGACTGGGCAGGACAAATCATTGTATTTTAATACGCGGAAATGAGCAAATAAGGTACTAACAACTTCAATATAATAGATTTCCGTAAAGTAACGCCTGGTTCTTCTAATTATCTAAAATGTTAAGTATTTGGGCCTAACAATCGACCAAAAACTAACGTGGAACTCTCACCTTGGCAACGTATGTCATACGGCTAAAATTGTTTTAGGTACGTGCATTCGTATGGTTGAGACAACTGGGACTTACGCCCCAGTATGATTCTATGGCTGTACAGCAGCATAGTGAGGCCAATTATCACTTACACCTCCATTGTCTGGTGTAATAAAGCCAACCAAAACACGACTGCAAACAGACTACATAGTCTACAAAGGACTGCTTGCTTAATGGCAACTGGAGCGATGCGATCGTTGCCTGGAGCAGCTCTTAATGAACTTCTGTGCCTTACGCTCCTTGATCTTTATTAAGACTAGGAGGCGAGGGCTAGTTTGTATAGGATTAACGCCCAGGGCGGTCTGCGCTTGCTTTCCTAAAAATTGAGATCCATGCTCGTCTCAATTAAGGAAACACGGGTCTTATGCATGATCTCAGATATCATGTATCCACTACGAGAGCGGCACTGAAAATTTCGGGAATCAAGGAAGTGACACAACATTACTATTTAAAAATGTATTTATTGCTTTTCGAAGTATTCTCCTCGAAATTTGACACATTTTTCGATACGATGGAACCAATCATTGAAGCAACCATTCCATTCGGAAGTTGGGGTCTCCAAAATGGCCGTTTTGTAGGCGTCCACAGCTTTTTCAGGTGATGAACATCTCTGTTCACGCAATTTATTCTTAATTTTAGGGAAAATATAGAAACCATTAGGGCTTAGGTCGGGGCTGTACGGCGGATGGTCTAATAATTCTATGTTTTCTTGCTCTTAAAACTCTTTTTGTTCTGTGTGCGGTGTGAGAACTCGCATTGTCGTGAGGGAGGATGATGCGGCGGCGGTTTACGGAGTTCAGAAACGACCTGTGGCAAACAAATGCTAGCATACCATTCTGCATTAACCGTTCTTTGTCCCTCAAGAGGAATAGTCGTAACATGGCCGGTTTTAGAGACGTTTTGAACGAACAATTTTTGTTGGCTTTAACTCATTTGCGAACACCCAAATTCGTGACTGGTTTTTTTTTCGGGTTCGTACGCATATATCCACGATTTGTCACCGGATGCGATGTTGTATACAGCATTTGAGGATCCAGCGTGGAATCTTTCGAGAGTTCTGACGCACTAAGTAACGCGAGCCGCTTTTTGCTCTTCACAGAGCGAATGCGGTATCCATCGGGAAAACAACTTTTTTACACCTAAGTGTTCATGCAAGATTATTTGTATTTGACTCATGCCAATGTCTAAAGTTGCCTGAATTTCGCGGTATGTCACATGTCGATCTTCCTCAATCAGCTTACGCACAGCATCAACGTTTTCTTGGGTGACTGCAGTTTTTGGACGACCTTGACGGGGATCATCACTGAGCTTGATACGTCCACGTTGAAATTCAGCAAACCAGCGATAAATTGTGGTTTTGAATGGGGCTTCATCACCAAATACAGAAATCATCCGGTCAACACACTGTTTTTGTGTTAAACCACTTCGAAAGTCATAATAAATCATTGCTCTTGAATTTTCTCGAGTCAATTCCATTTTCTCTACGACTAAATAAGTTTTACAAAACCTTGTGACAAGACCGAGAATCTTTTTTTTAAATAAATAAATGGTATTCGATTTTTAAAACCAAGGAGTTTTCAATTAAAAAGATTTTAATATCACAGGAACAGTGGAAATATTCCATTCCCGACACTTTTAGTGCAGCCAAGTATACACTTTTAATAAAAAGTATATAGTGGAACTACCCTCCAGAGAAGACTGGCTGAATGGACAGGTTCTCTGTAAAGTCGGTAGCATTATATGGTACACCGATGGAATTCCGATTCCGAAAACCGATGAAATTTGGATTGAAATTCAAAATTGTGTCCATTGATCGCTGATGTCAATGGACACTATTTCCACCACACAGAACCACAGAGAAAAGCAATTTGCCCACTCGTCTTTAGGGGTCTTTTCGACGGCATTTTGAAACCCAACCACTGCTTCCTCGCCGTCCATAAAACGTTTTCCTCGAAGTTTTTCTTTTATTTTCGGAAATAAATTAAAATTGCGAGCTTTGGGCTATAGGGCGAGTGACGCAGTAATTCCACATCTGATGTCGCCAAGTAGTCAATTGTTTGCTTGGCGGCATGCGACGAGGCGTTGTCGTGCTGAAGGAGGATCCTACTGCGAGGTCGTTTCTCCCGATCTTTTTCCAAGACAAGTGACATACACTTGTTTAGTGTACCATTTTGCAGCTACTGTTTTTCGATCCTCTAAAACAATTGTTGCGTAATGACCTGTCCTTCCGAAGAACGAGGCCACCATCTTTTTTCCCACGCTTCGACAGCAGACTGTCTTAGTTTCAGGATCATAACAATAAATCCAGCTTTACCCGTAAATACGTCGAAAACAGCATTTGAGTTACCTCCATTAAATCTTTGAACCATTTCACGACACCAATCAACACGACGGAGTTTATGGGCCTCTGTCAAATTATCAGGTATCCACCGGGCACAAAGCTTCCTGATCGCTAAACTTTCATGGAGGATTTTGTGTACTTGACTCAAACCGTTGCCTAAACTTGTCCGAATCTGCTAAGAAGTCACTCTTGTCAGTCTCTATCATACGCCGCAAAACACTGATGTTATCCTCAGTCCCTCGTCCTCGTCCCTCACGTAGATCATCGGTGAGATTAGTGCGACCACGTTTAAACTCATTAAGCCAGTTGTAAACAGTGGCACGAGATGGAGCTTCATTGTGAAAGGCCAATCGAAGTCTATCATAACTTTTTTTTTACTTTAAAGACATCGAAAGTCATAAAAAATCATTGTACAAAAATTTTCTCGCGTTAAATTCACACTGACGTGACAAGGACAATTTTCAATTTGCCACCAAATCGTAAACAAATGACAAATTAGTAAAATACATACCTACATACCGCACCGGGTGTCACCTTTTTTGGGGTGACCCCACCCGGTCTCTCACCTTTAAGAACAAAGTACAAACAAACAAAAAACGCTAGCACAAAAATTTCTTTTTCGGTGATTCCTCCACTAGCACTAGCTCAGCTCTATGTATAATTCTAAATATATATTCTAGAATATAAATTTCGATGAAGTTATTGCTGAGTTTGCAGCTGTCAAAGCTAGAAAGAAGAAATTTTAATTGTATAACAATTCCTTTTCTGTCTTAGTTATTATTGTGTTTTGTTATTTTTGCAATATTATAAATAATAAATGATTCAAGTCCTTTATTATATAAAATTTATTGCTTTTTACTTTCGATGGGGTGACACCACCAACTTCCGCACCGGGTGCCATCTTTTAGGTCGCAGTGATACCGGTCTTTCTAGACCTGCATAGCTGCTCGCACAAAGAAATGCTATGCACTCTGAATCTATGAATTAAGGTGTCATATTATTTGAAAATTTTGTCAGAATTTTATCAGTATCGAGTTTTTCCATCTGCTCTATTAACAGATAGATCAATTTTTTAGCCAGTCCGATCACGAAGAAAGAAAATATTATTTGTGTACGAAGCCGTAGTTGAGACACCAACTGATCCTAAAGATTTGTTTAAAATGAACGTTTTTTACCCTATGATTGATACAATTAAAAGTGCATTGGTTACTTAACTTAAGCTTTCAAAATTCTATAAAACGTGTTCATTTTTATAGGAAATTAAAATAATTCCTGAAAAGTCAAAAAGCTTGTGTTGATTTGCAAATCAGTTGAACAGATGAGCGTAATGTGATTTGTCTATAGTACGGCCAACGAGGACCGATACCTAATGTAAACAAAACCAATGCAAAGTTATTAGGAATAGCAGGGGTCCGTAACTTTTTGATAGTTAGATTATATATTTAAGTATACAATATAGAAATGTCTAGCAAAGCAAAAAAATAGATTTTTATAAATTTTGTTATTATTAGAATTATTGTATAATGTAGATTTAAACTAAATATCGAGAATATTAATAATGTTTTTGAATATCGCTTGCCTAACCACTGTGTGTCCGGTGTATGGTAACAGGCTTGCCTCCGGTTACATAGGGACTTAAATATATCAGGCAAAATGGTTGTTTTTTGTATCTCTGCCTACCCCTTAGAAGAAACATGACTGATGATATGTAATGTTATGTTTATGGAAATGAGGATAAAAATATTTTTTCAGGAAATCATTGTCAGAGTCTGTAACACGTGTCTCTAAACGTTGGTCTAGGTTTGGTGGTGACAGGAGAAGAAATTTAGCCGTGTTCTTTATAGTCCTTGAGGATTCTATATACAGATGCAACGCCGATACCTAAATTACTAACTCTTGCTGCGTCATCTCTTTTCTGTATGGATATTAATCATTAGGCCAAGTTTCTTTAACATATTTGTAGGTATTAATAACCAGAATACTTTTTTCATTCACAGTAAAACTAGTCACCTAAAATTAAAAATTTAATTAAAATGATATATATACTTTACTTAAATGCATTTTTAATAAATTAAGAAAAGTTTTATTATTTCAGTTGCTGTTTTTTAAATAACTTTAAGATAACTTCAAAGAACACTCCCAACCAAGAAGTTTCAATTAAAAGTACTAAACAACATTCACATAATATATCCTATTCCTATACATACATGAGGACGTTTCTTTTTCGAAGAAGTAAAATCTGTTAATTTATCTCTAGACGTACTTGGTTGTGGCTCCATCATTAACCACTCTTAATAAAAAACAATTATCAACAAAACAAAATAACAATAATTAAATAAACAACAAATATAACAAAAAAATTAACAAATAACTTGTATCAACACGAGCGCATTCCGAATGTTGGCGAACTTGTCTTGACCCTGACAGTTTTTGCCGGGAAAACGAGACATTACGAGAAATACAGAAGATGGAAAGAGATAGATAATAGATTGTCAACTGCAGTAGTTTTTAAGGTAAATGACCTTTTGTATCGCTGCTGGTTGTCCTTAGTATAGTTGTAAATTGGTTCAGGAACTTATGAGCTTGAACCCATTATTTAAAGATCTTCAATCATCAGAGCGACATAAAGTTCTCAGAATTATTAAAAATAATGATTGGCAGAATATTTTTCCCAAATGTGTAGACAGCAGTTCTTATCTTGTTGACTATACCTGTACTATAATTGTCGCTAAACGGAAACGAGGTTTTAGTAGATTAAATCGTTTAAAAATTTATCTAATTTTCTACTATGTGTAAGAAAAGACTGTCATATCTTGGAATCTTTTCCATAGAAAATTCTATCGCCCAGTAGTTAAATTATTCTAAATTGGTAAAACATTGAATCTTAACATCTAGGTTTTAAATTTTGTTGTTGGTAGTTCTTTTGTCTTTTTAACACTGTCTGCAGAACAACATTTTAAGTAAAGTAGTATTAGTAAGTTGTCAAACAAGATTATTAACTCTTATTATGAGGAATAATCAGTACAACTTGTCATCGTAGCAAGGCAAGCGTAGTGGCGTTGTCGAGCGCAACAGTAGTATGAGCGGAATAGACATTTCTTTAACGCGAATAAGAAGAACAACTGCTATGACAAGAGCGTCTGACATAACTGTGCTTGCCTGCCTTGTACACCTGTAGATATTTGAGAGGTCTAATACTATTTAAAATCACGAAAAATAACTGCATAGTATAGGAACACTAAGGTTTTGTATTTAGAGGGTCGCCACTATGAGATTTCGCACCACCTGAAATTTTTGCTAGAGCCGCCACTGCGTGCAACAGCAAAGGCTGCCGCGTGGCTGTACCACTGTTTTTTTTGGTATTTATTGATTGAATATACATAAACTGAGATAAATACAAGGTTTTATGTACTGATTGTAGCCGGTTTATTCCTTATGAATGATTATATACCAAATTTTGGAATATTTGCCAGTCATAATTTTCACGATAACTACAAATCCTAAGATATTAGGTTCAGTTAACCTGCTCAAAAAAAAAAAAAACAAGACTATGCATCGACCTTCTGAACAACCTGTATATAAAAAAACAAGCCCAAATTCGCTCACTCACTGACTCATCAACGCCCAGCCCAAACCTTTGGAATTAAAAAGTCCACCATTGAGAAGAACTATCTTGGGAAAGAATTCTCCTTATGCCAGGTTCTGCAAAGTTATTATTGGATATAGCGATCAAATCGACATTCACTTTGACTCACACAAAACATCTCTAAGTGTCTCCGTTAATGTATAAGTTAATAGCGTAAATTAAAATAGATTTCTTACTTTTTTTTTAAGTTTTTTAGTTTATGTAACACTATTCTTACTATTAAATATGTATTTAATTTTAGTTGAGGAACAACTTATTGTTTTTTCAGTTTTTTTTATAAAGTTATATGCATGCGGAGTTTACCTTTAAGTAATTGTAGCACTTGTGTTAATACTTTTAAGTAGGTAATTGTATTAATTTGATGTGTTTGTGTTACCAATTGTTGTTGAACCTAATAAAGAGAAAAAAAGCTGAAATTTCTTTATAATGTAGACAAGGAATAAGAAAAGATTTTCCGAAATTTCGACATCATGTTACGAGCATGTTAGTAGGTCTTTGTGATCATAAATTCCCTGTAATGTTATTAAATTTGCGACGTCAGTATTTCGGTCATTTGATAATCTAATCTTCTGAAGTTAAATTGCTCCGTTGATGAGTTAGGTATGTATAACATATATTAAAGCAATATGAACTCCACGTGAAAGATATCGTAGACAGTAGCTTCTTGACGTTATGACATTCTATGTTGGGTTGTAGGAACACACATCACATTATTTCCGGCTACCGCGCGAACGAAGTCGCAGGCAAAAGCAAAACATAAAAAGTAAAAATGGGCTGTTATTTTTCGAATTGTCGTTTTCTAGCAAAAGCTAGTATTGGTTTTTGTGTGATGTGAATATTAGATATGACCTTCTGCTTTGTCAATGTTCAAGACCTACTTGTAAAGGGACTTGAGATTATTGAGCAAGGTTCTTCAGTAATTCTGGCATAATTAATATAAAACGTACACCAAACGAAGATGTGTGAAGATTCACTACTGATGTTAATACCAAAACAAAATCTTTTTCAGTTCAGCAGATAAAAACTCTTCCGATGCGATGATGATGTAGTGTAGATGTGTAGTGATGAGTATATCGTATATACAGGGTTATTTTGCAACTAGCTGTGTCCGCGACTTCGTTCTCGTGAATTCAGTCATTTTGCTGTTCTAAGTGGTGATGATTTATTTGTAAATTAAACTGTCGCGAAGACTAAGAAAGACACTAATCTGAATAAAAACATTCAGTTCAGACCCACAAACAACCAAGAAACGAATAGGGCGAACTATACGCTTGTGTTTTATTTTGTAAGTACACAAAATTACCGCAATAACATATAATCCCTAATTTGCTCCCGAATTGCTTTAGCCAATACCTGGTTTCCATAAAACAAATAAGATATTGCCCTAAATAAGCAAGCACCATCACTAATTATTGATATAAAATAAAAAATTCTAATTCAAAATATAAATTCTAAAACTAAGTAGGTACCTACACTAACAAAATAATAAAATTACGTAAGTATCTGAATTTTGTCTCATCCTGCAAACAAATAAAAAATAAATCGAAACTCAACTTGGGAAAGTTTTTTGACCTTCAAGTAATAGGTGTCATCGGGCTTAAAATCGGTTGGGTTTTCTATCAAGAAATTCTCAGTAGCAGCCCGGAGTCAAGAGTTTAGCAGTGTTTCATCCCTATGCCTCAGAAAGCACGTAACGCCGCTTTATCTATATCTGTTCTCACTATATTTTTGTCGGATTACTAACTTGGACACAAAGATAAATAAACAATTTTTTATATTTTGTATATAATGATCAATAGGGGCAGATTTTTGTTAAATTCTATAATAAGTAATATTCATAATTATTGTTACGAGCTTGAGGTTCGTGACAATAAAAATTGCCGATAGAATTACCTAAATTAACACTTTAATTTTCTTTACACCAATTAAAACTTAAAACATTAGTAATTAATCACACTGATTCACTTTATTTCGCTCCGAAGCTTCGCTTGTCTCGCCAAATTCAATACTTCCCCGATCGCGTATTGCAGCGCCTTTAAATACACATTTTAACCGAAACATCCAGAATATTTATTTACTTGAACGCGCGCCAACCGACCAGGCGCCGAAAGTTCGAGTGTAGGGCTTCTAGAAAGTTTAGTCCTTCAATTCAATACTAGATGGCGCTGTCGGTTGAAAGATTAGTCATGTCATTTTCTGGAAAGCTCTCTGCTCGCTCTGTTACCCGACACTACATGGCGCTAGTGCCAGATGTCAACTTAGCCACGCAACACTGCCCCCTCCTAAGACATGCTCGTCCCGAGCATTATCGGCCCCATAATAACGCGCCAGGCGATCCACATGGACGATCTTAGGAGTCCCTCTTGCGCCTTTCTGTATCCGGTAGGTTACATCATTGATCCTGGTCACAATCCGGTACGGCCGTCCCATTTAGCTTGAAGCTTAGGAGATTTCCCTTTGCTGCGGACTGGATTGTGCAACCACACTATTGAACCTTCGTCGAACCCTTTGTTGTTCATTTTGCGGTCGTACCGGGTTTTCATCTTTTCAGACATTTGCTGGCCCGATTGTCTTACGTGCTCATAAAAGTCATTCATTTTGTTCCACAAGTCATTTGTCGGTTATACTGCGTGGGGCATCAGGTGGTATCCCGGTGATCAGGTCCGCAGGGAGCCGTAATTCTCTCCCAAAGTTTGCGAAAGCTGGTGTCACTGATGTACTTTCGTGGACAGCGCTTCGATATGACAACAAAAACGGTTGTATGTGCTTGTCCCAATCTCGTTGCCGACTGTCTACAACTTTTGCTAGGTACCTCTCCAATATCTGATTAAATCGTTCTACCATTCCATCAGATTGCGGGTGATAAGAAGTCGTTCTTGTTTTATGAGTAACCATAACTCGGCAAGTTTCCTGGAATATTTAAGACTCAAAATTCCTTCCATGATCGCTGTGAATCTCTAAAGGTACTCCAAAACGACAGAAGACTTCATGAACTAGTTTATCTGCAACTGTTGAAGCTTCTTGATTTGGAATGGCGAAGACTTCTGGCCACTAAGTGAAGTAATCCATCACAACCATAAAATACTTGTTACCGCTTTCACTCTCCGGAAACGGCCCCGCCACGTCAATGGCTATTCTCTCCCATGGTGCACCAATATTGTACAACTTCAATGCACCTCTACTACGAGTCTGAGGTCCCTTTACAGCCGCACAACTTGTACATTTGCGACACCAGTCCTGGACATCGTTTCGACAGTGGACCCAGTAAACCCGTTCTCGGATCTTCAGTAGAGTTCGTTTAACTCCCAGATGGCCTCCTGATCAATCATTATAGTACAGCTGTAGATCATCCGGTACTCTAGCTTTAGGGACGACCATTTGCAAATGACAGCTGTCTCCCCGAACATTTTCCCATTTATGGTACAGAACTCCATCCTGAAGCAGCAAGCTGTCCCATTGGGCCCAATAACTTTTAGTGGTCGAACTCATCGCTGAGACGTCGCTCCACTTGGGCTTGATAGCACTGGCCTTTATCCATTCCAGAATCGGCTTGATGTCCGGAACTTCCTACTGTGCATGTAGTAAGCTGTCGTTCCACTCGTTGCTGAGGTGGTCTGTCCTGAGCATTCTCACGGATACCACTTCCTTACTCTCTTGCCTAGTACAATGGTTTCAATCTTCAGGACAAGGTCTTCTTGACAATGCATCTGCGTTGCCGTGAGATTTCCCGCTGCGGTGTTCGATCTCAAAGTCGTATTCTTGCAGTAGTTCAATTCACCTCGCAACTTGTCCTTCTGGATTTTTAAACTGTAATAGCCATTTTAGTACAGCATGGTCAGTTCGTAAGTAAAATTTCCGCCCCAGAAGATATTTGCTAAAATGCTGCAACGACTTTACCACAGCTAGCAATTCGCGTCTTGTGACACAATAGTTCCTTTCCGGTTTTGACAACGACTTGCTGAAGTTCGCTATCACGACCTCTTGGTCACCATTCCGTTGAGACAACACACCGCCGAGTCCGATATCACTTGCGTCTGTGTCAACTATAAATTATTTGCTTGCATCAGGGTATCCCAAAATAGGTGTTTTGCACAGTCGGTCCTTGAGCTCCTGGAATGCGAAATTGCAATCCCAGCAGAAATGTCGCTTCTCCTCGGTTAGCTTATGCAGCGGTTTGGCTACATCTGCAAAGTTCTTCACAAATCGCCGGTAATAGGAGCACAAACCCAAAAATGCTCTAACCTGCGTCTTGTCTTTTGGAACCGGCCAATCCTCGACAGCGGCGATTTTCTCTGGATCCGTGCGGATACCTTCTTCCGATACTACTTACCCCATAAAGTTAACTTGCCGGTTGAATAGTGAACATTTCTTCGGACTCAACTTGAGGTTGGCACTCTGAATCTTCATGAGCACGCGTTCCAGGTTTTGAAGGTGTTCCTCAAACGTACGGCCTACGATGATGATGTCATCCAAGTAGACCAGACAGGCATCGCCAATTAGCCCGGTAAGTACAAGTTCCCATAATGATTTCTTAAATTTACGCGAACACTACACATTGAATAAAACTATTATTTACGGATTCTATCGCGTTTAATTAAACTTTATTTTATTTTTATTATCCCGACGTTTCGGGTGCTTTACAGCACCCGTGGTCACGGGGGATTGAGATGTTTGATGTCCCAATGTCATAGTTAGTCCGGCTACCTTCAGTTTTTGAATATTAATTTTTGGTCCGATTTACGCAAAATGAGCTTAGAGTATCATGAAGTCTTGCAGTGGTATGCTTGGGTTTGGGTTTAATTTTATAAATTATAGGATCCCAAGCAGCTGGCAGTACCCATTCATCATCATCTATTGAAATTAGGATGTTTTTTAATTTCAATAGGCTCGCGTATCATCCTTGGTAGGAATCGGTGTTCTTTTGCGAGGATTTGTTGTTTATCAAATCTAATGTAATGGTGGGGACGATCTTGAACATGTTCGCAGACTGCAGACTTCCCGGAGCGTCGGTACTTCACGTCAGCTATATGTTCCTTCACGCGGGTTTTAATAGATCTTTTTGTTTGACCTATGTAAGAGAGACCACATTCACAATCTAGCTTGTAAACACCTGCATCTTGTAGAGGTTAGATATTGCATTTTATGGATGGTAAAATTTGATTAATCTTCTTCGGTGGCTTGTAGTATGTTTAATGGATGCTCGCTTCAAGATGTAGCCAATCCTTTCTGTGACTCCTCTAACATAAGGTGCGCGCGCGTCACTTGGCCGGCTAACACTCGTTCATTGTGACGTAGGCGCGGGACCCGAAGCTTGTTGTTTTGCAATACTTGCTTGACATGCTGAAGCTCCGCGGCCAGATGTTTTCTGTCACAGATCCCTCGTGCTCTCTGAAACAAAGATTTACCCACGGTAGCTAACTGTGAAGGATGATGGTGAGATTCACCATTTAGATTTGATAAACCACAAATCCTCGCAAAAGAACACCGATTCCTACCAAGGATGATACGCGAGCCTATTGAAATTAAAAAACATCCTAATTTCAATAGATGATGATGAATGGGTACTGCCAGCTGCTTGGGATCCTATAATTTATAAAAATAAACCCAAACCCTAGCATACCACTGCAAGACTTCATGATACTCTAAGCTCATTTTGCGTAAATCGGACCAAACATTAATATTCAAAAACTGAAGGTAGCCGGACTAACTATGACATTGGGACGTCAAACATCTCAGTCCCCCCGAGCCCACGGGTGCTGTAAAGCACCCGAAACGTCGGGATAATAAAAATAAATTAAAGTTTAATTAAACGCTATAGAATCCGTAAATAATAGTTTTATTCAAAGTACAAGTTCCATCAGCCTTTCAAACGTTGCTGGAGCATTGCACAACCCAAACGGCATTACTTTAAATTGCCACAGACCCTTTCCCGTCGAGAACGCAGTTTTCTCCTTGTCTTTAGGGTCAATTTCAACTTGCCAGTAGCCACTTTTTAGATCCAGCGTACTAAACCACTTTACTCCTGTAAGCAGCCAGCAGTCCAGCGTGTCATCAATTCTTGGCAGGGGATAGCTGTCCTTCTTCGTAACGTCGTTCAGACGGCGGTAGTCAACACAAAACCGCATGCTGCCATCCTTCTTCTTTACCAGCACCACGGGTGAACACCATGGACGGAGGGGGGAAGGTTCAATAACACCATCCTTCACCACTCCTTCAATCATGGTTTCCACTTCCTTTTCACGTGCTACCGGCAATCTTCTTGGCCGCTGACGGATAGGCAATTCTTCTCCTGCGTTTATTTTGTGTTGAACTAAGCCAGTCCTTCCTATGTCAGCATCGTTTGATGAGAATACATCGGCATACTTGAGTAACAACTTCTTCGCCTTGACCATTTCGTTCGTGGAGAGAACGCTGCGACAGTCTTCCAAAAGTGTGGTCACTCTCGTTTGTGCATCCTTGCTGGGGGTCTCACTCGATAGATATTGGCACCGACTTAACCAATCCACTTCCTCACAAGTACCAACCAGCGTGCCTTTTTCTATAATCTGTTCCCGGTCACAAAGGTTCAGCACACGTACTCCTGATAGATGTCAGTGGTTCTGACCAAGGTTCCAGCCACTTTCCATGGAAGGTCATTGTTTACCCTTTCCTCAAGTACACAACGGTGAGCTTGCCCAGCGTTTCAAGGAAGACTAACCGGTACAACCGTTTCCGATCTCGGCGGAAGAACAATCTTCTTAATGCTGTACACGTTCCCTGGTAACGCACCACCATAAAAAGTTCCTCCTGTCCACATTTCAAAGCACCTTGCTTAACGTCAATCTCACAACAGTTATTCCTCATAAAGTCTAGGCCCAGGATGCAGTCGTCCATTATATCAGCCACGATTACATTATGCAGGTAGTTCACGTTGCCTAGCTTCAACTCCATCTCCTTCTCTCTGTGGATGGGTATACGCTGACCGGTGGCTGTTACCAAATTAATGCGTTCTCGGTTGTATGCGGAGTCCCCAAGGAACTGACTTATAAGTTGGGAACTAACAACCGTATGAGAGGCTCCTGTGTCTATGGTCAGTTTACACGGCATTCCGTTGACCTCGCCCTTGATGATTAGACTGTTCCGATCATGGGTTTGTGAGATCGAGATCTTTGGGGCTCTTTTAACATCAGCCAGCACCCGCCCCGCAGTTCTGGCTTTTACTCGTTTCCCTGCTGCTGCTGGGCGGTACTGTTGGCCGCACTACCCTCCTGAGATCGTTCACCTTCCCTTTCTAGGGTTCGCTTAGGGAAGCTGGATCGAAGATGGCCCTTTTCCCCACAGCCATAGCACCTAGGGCTGTATCCTTTTTGCGGTCGCGAACTGTAGCTCCCTGACGCGATGGGAACGATGATCCTGCCGCACGGCTTCCACCTCCAGTGCATCGTGATGCCCGAGCCTCACAGCAGCTCTGACTTCGAGGTCGCAGATGCCGTCGATAAATGTCTGCACCAGGTTCCCTTCAATGAGTGCAGGTACAGACCGGTATGCTTTTCGCACCAGCTTCTCCACCTCTAGAGCCCACTGCTGCAGGTTTTCGTTGATGCGCTGCACGTGATCTTTAAGCTGCGCACGAAAGACGTGTTCCAGGTGAGCGTCGCCATATCTCGCCTCCAATGCCTCAAGGAGTTGCTCATAAGTCACTTCCTCACCGAGAGCTTCCAGAACTGTTAAGGCCTGGTCGCGCAGGCCTAGTGTGAGAGCAGTCATGGCATGACCTTTATTCCAGCCGTTCGCCTTCATAACAGCCTCGAACTGGATTTTGTAGGCTGACCAGGAAGAAGTCCCGTCGAACGGTGGCACTTTGAACCCACGTAGCGAAGGTGTAGTAGCTACTACGGGAGCTGTAGTTCCATCCCCCAGTTTGAGGTCGTCTAGCTTTTTATTCACGGCTTGGCTGACCATCACGTAATCAACCCGATTGTTCACTTGGTCGATTTGGGATTTAGCTCCCTTGATTTGGGTTTCAGCTTCCGACAGGCGGTTGTCATGTTGAGCAATCCTATCCTTCACCTCCCTTATCTCTTTCCCGAAGTTATTGTGAATGTCCTTCACGAGGAGCATCTGCTCTTCCTGTCGGCGGGCCTGTTCCTCCTGCTGCTCTTTCAACCAACGGGCCTGTTCCTCTTGTCCGCCCCGCAGCTGCTCTTCCAACTGACGGACCTGTTCCTCCTGTCGGCGAGCCTGTTCCTCCTGCTGCTCTTTCAACCAACGGGCCTGCTCCTCCTGTCGGCGAGCCCGCTCCTGCAGCATCATCATCAGAGCAGCTAAGTCCGGTGCTGCAGATGTAGGAGCTACTGACGGGCTTGCAGCCGGCGGCTGGCCCTCCAACGTCTGCGGCGTTGCACCACCAAATCTTCTTTGGTCCGTCTCCTGCTGGCGTTGACTTCGGGTACGGACACCCTCCGATTCTTCCTTCGGTAAAATCGGCATGATTTGATCCCACTTCTGACACCAGTTGTTACGAGCTTGAGGTTCGTGACAATAAAAATTGCCGATAAAATTACCTAAATTAACACTTTAATTTTCTTTACACCAATTAAAACTTAAAACACTAATAATTAATCACACTGATTCACTTTATTTCGCTCCGAAGCTTCGCTTGTCTCGCCAAATTCAATACTTCCCCGATCACGTATTGCATCGCCTTTAAATACACATTTTAACCGAAACATTCAGAATATTCAAGTAAATACGCGCGCCAACCGACCAGGCGCCGAAAGTTCGAGTGTAGTGCTTCTAGAAAGTTTAGTTCTTCAATTCGATACTAGATGGCGCTGTCGGTTGAAAGATTAGTCATGTCATTTTCTGGAAAGCTCTCTGCTCGCTCTGTTACCCGATACTAGATTACGCTAGTGCCAGATGTCAACTTAGCCGCGCAATACTATTATAATTTCTTTTAACGGATTTTCCCACAATCACGCAATTGAAAACCATTTATTTGCGCAAACCATGTATCCTGGTTTTAATACTTTAAGGTGAGATAAGTATTAGGAGAATGAAAATAAAATACTAATTGCATTATTTTAATCCTAAAGTATTCGTACTAATTTTAAAGTTACATTAAACGTTTGATAATTTTTCCTTATACTAATATGTTTCTTAAAACCATATTTACTATCTAAGGATTTTAATTTTTCAAGACTTCTTTCTTAGTGATGTATTTAGTTATTTTTTAAATACAGTACTCTCAGTAATTATCGAGTTATTCGGCCTGCTACACGGCTCCCGTATTTGTTCAAATAAAATTCCATGCCAATAGACGGCCAATATATTCAACTAATGAGCTTCCCTCATAATCATAGTTTTCTGTGCACAATATTAAAATAGGGTTTTCACTACATCATAGTTTCGACCCTCAGGAACACGATGAACATTGTGTGAATTGAGTCCTTTCTGCTTAACAACATCCAAATGTAACAGTATCTTTAGTCATTTTGCCAAACGTGGTAATTGCAATAAATCATCCCTAGGATGACCACCGGTCTGGGTATTTAAAGTTTTGATCCTAAACGAATAAGTATTCAGTAGCCTCCATTATTTAGCAGTGAGTAGAAGGCGCTATTATTAGATGAAACAATGAAAGCCAAAACTATACTTTCTAGTAATATCAGGGATAGAAGATTGGGGTGCAATTGGAAATCCGCGAACATTTATTTATCTATTATATAAATAGGGCATAAAGTAGCGTTGATTCTGCTAAAAACTCTGTTTGTGTTAAAAATACGCGCCGCAGCAATCTATTTGACGATATGACCATAATACTTCGATCAACAATACAAACTGTTGATCGAAGCCATATCATGAAATAGCAATGTTGTTTAGTTATTTTGTCAAACGGTCTCTTTTCATATATTCGGACAATTTTATTATGACATGATCAACAAACAGTGTTATATTACTACTACCATTTCACGAAATTCATTACTTTAAGATATGATTAGTCTACGATTCAACCATGACATTATATAAAAATCTCTTTGATCAAATCTCTTTTATGCATGGTAGAGCCATGCTGCGATTATATTAGTAGTATAGCTGTAGCACGAATGAGTCGGCTCGACCGGGGAAGGACCACGCTCACTCAGAATACCAGCATAAAATAGTAGCTTAATGCTGCTGTGTTTAGTTTGGTGAGTGTAGAAAACTGGAAATCCTTTTTACTGGAAATGAGGCATTCCATCTTAGTCCTCACGGGTGACAACGCATCTGCATTTTGATTCGTAATTGAGGATAGATGTAGATGTCTATGGGCCACAGCAACCACTTACCATCAGGTGGACTGTGTGCTCGTTTGTCACCCTAATAATAATAATAATAAGGATAAGGATAAGAAGGGGTATCTTCCAGGGCGATTGTCTGAGTCCAATCTGGTTTTGCCTCTCCCTGAACCCTCTCAGTACTTTACTGGAGGGCTCCGGGAGGGGATTTCAGCTTCGGAAAGGAGGTACAAAAGTGACCCACCTTTTCTATATGGATGACCTCAAGTTATTCGCCTCCAGTCGCTCCCATCTTATGGAAATGCTAAACATCACTTGTGAATTTAGCAGTTCTATTGGAATGCAGCTGGGAACGGATAAGTGTGCGGTCCTCCGTGTTGAAAGGGGAAGGGTTGCTAACTCTGAGGGCATAGACTTCTCTATGCCCGTCAACTTAAGGACCCTTTCCGAGGCTGAAACATACCGATACCTGGGTATGTCACAGAACATCGGTATCGATGAGGCTGGTATGAAACAGTCAGTTTGCGACGTGTTTTATGCACGCTTGACCAAAGTGCTTAACAGCCTTTTGTCCGGTGTGAATAA
>CAJQZP010000503.1:0-15606 GCA_907164705.1 Parnassius apollo | reverse complement strand
ACATCAGCTATATGTTCTTTTGTGTTTTTAAAGAACATATAGCTGATTGAAGCATCAACGTTCCGGGAAGTCTGCAGTTTGTGATCATATCCTAGACGGACCCAAACATTACATCAGATTTGATAGACCACAAATCCTCGCGAAAGAACACCGATTCCTACCAAGGATGATACGTGAGGCTATTGAAATTAAAAAACATCCTAATTTCAATAGAGAAGGAGGCTGGGTACTACCACCTGCTTGGGATCCTATAATCAATAAAATTAAAACTAAACCCAAGCATACCACTGCAAGACCTCAGGACATAGTCAGTTCATTTTGCATAGATCGGACCATAAACAATAATTAAAAAAAGCTGAAGGTACTCCGGGTTTAACAATGACATCGGGACGTCAGTCATCTCAGTCCCCCGTGACCATGGGTGCTGGTAAGCGTAAAGTAAATAAAAAGTAGAAATAAACGCGATAAAATCCGTAAAAGTAGTTTTAATCTCACAAGACTACTTCGACCGGTCAATCACTTAATACCCGTCGTATGTCGGTTTTTCTTAATAATGTACTTACCCCATACTTTCGGACAATACATTGACTATGACATTATTTGCGGTCTCTGTGCTTGCACTACTCTGTACATTATTTTCCGACTCGGTCGTGATATTTACATTTTTAGAGTTTCTCACTTCATCACGCAGAAACGTATAAATAATCGGTTTTGGTAATGTAAATTAGTAATAGTAATAGTATTAGGCAGGATCCAACAAAAAAGTACCGTACAAAAAAATATAACCTCAAAGTGGAATGTACTATATTCGAGGAGCATTTGTCATCTTACGCCACACATCGAAGCGCCTGGCAATTTATGACGGCAAACTTTTATCTGGCAATATACAATATCATTACCAGGCGTTTTTAATTTAAACGAATTATGTTAATAAAAAAATTGTTTTGCAAAAGGTGGAAAATGAAGAAGACATACACCTTCGGAATCTCAATACAAATATTTTTACGTAAAAATAAGTTTTCCTAAATTTTTATTCACGTAGAGTTTTGGAAGAAAAAATAATTTTGAGACATCATTTATTAGCACAATTTTTAAATTGGTATATTGACTTATTTTAAAAAGGCAGACACCTAGTGAAGTAACCGAATAAACCTACAAAGTTCACAACAAACGCTTAGAATTACTTCAGGTCAAACTTTTAGTTTACAGAAATACATAAGGTTTCGCCAGTTCTCTTCGTATTCGGCCTTAAATGAATAAATTATATACTATATAGTTATGCCCTCTAGTGGGTGACCATGAAAAGAATCAGCGCCATCTTCAGGAGGTAGTGTGTAATTAATAATTTCAAAATCTCAGTGGCGTATCTACTCCCGATTATACTAGCTTATCTATGATCATAACGATAAAGGCGGATATCCTCAGTCTGTGTGTGCTTATTTCAAATTTTTATTAAGAGTTTCTTTTTCGGCAGTTATAATCCTTCTAAGGCTAAGATATTTAAATAATAACAAAAGACTTCCTTTAAACATATGTCTTCTCTCTGATCTTCTTGTATACTATCTTTTCGGGTACGTTTTGCTATATAATCATAGTATAACAAGTCAAACATACATTAATTGTTTAATATTAAAATCCCGTTATGTAATTGTTTTCTGATTGAATTATTCTCTTACTTTACAGGCTTTCACTTAATTTCTTTTCTTCGTATGTTTTGTCGGTTTAAAATTTGAAATTAATATTTGAAGCACTTAGTGCTTCAAATATTATCCGATTGAGCTCAAATTTGGCAAACTTATGTTACTCCGATGACAATGCTGCATGACCCAAATGATGGCTCTCGCAGATAAAAGCCTGTTTTCAAATAGATTTACTACGAATATTGTAACAAAAATATTTGGTAACAAATTACCCTCATTTTTAATAAAAGAATCCGAGGAAATATATTTGTTATAAGTTGACTTCCCTATGCCATTTTTCTTTTATATCTTTTTCGATATATAAATTGTTAAAGAAAAAGGAATAAAACTAATTTTCCAAAAAACGGATTTTAGTGGTAGTAGTGAGTATAAATAGTTGTAAGAATAATTTTATTCCATTTTTAATATTCGTTTAAATTTATGGAATCGTTATGATAAAGAAATATTTCTCAGAAAACTAGGTAGTACTAGTAGTAATGTCCAGAATATTAAATTAGTAGTATAATTGATATATTGACATATCATGTTACGTGCAGTTTCGTGGTCACTGGGAAGAGAAAGCCAAATTGGCCCTTAAAACTTAGCATGCTTAGCTGGAAGGGACTGTATTTCATGCCAGCACACCGCCTGCAACTTTACAAGGCGCAGGTTTGGCCTTATACGAAATACTATTCCCATCTCTGGGCTGGGGCTCTTCAGTGCCAGCTGCTTCCATTTGATCGCATCTAGCGCAGACCAGTTCAAATCGTTGGTGAACGAGCTCTTTCTGAGCTACTTGACTCACTAGCGCCGCAAAGCGATGATACATCTCTTGGCGTATTTTATCGCATTTACAACGGGGAGCGCTCTGAGGAATTATTCAGAATAATTCCAGCCGCACAATTTCACCATCGCACATCGCGACAAAACTCGCGATACCACCGATACCATCTGCATGATTGGCTAGCCACCAATGTGTGTGATTTAGAAGTTTACTTCCTCGCACAACTTCCTTGTGGAATCGATTACCACCAGACGTTTTTTCGGAGCGATAAGACTTAGGTATCTTCAAGAAAAGAGCCTACTCTTTATTAAAAGACCGTAACGCATCTGTAGCTTTATGGAGTTGCAGCTGTTCATGGGCGGTAGACCATTACCGTCCAGTAAGCCGTATGCTCGTTTGCCCCCCTCTCCTATAAAAAATTGTAATAAGTACAGTAAATCTATATGCAACATTATGTGTAAGCAAAAAAAAACTAGTTTATCCTCTTTAGCTTAAAATCGAATATTAAAAATAATTGGATATTCAAACTACTTCTTGTGGACGTATTTTTGTCTATAACTGTATTCACCAATCTTGCTAACAAAACTGTATGTCTTCTTTATATGTATTTTTGTATTATTTTTACATTATTGTATTTAGTAACACGTTTTTTTTGTATAAAAATGTAAGTGGTATGGTAAGTGTAAGTGGTATGGTAAGTGGCTACTGCAGCCTATGGACATCTATTTCAATCAAAGAGGGCTACATACGGTGATACTTTTGAAGACTAAGTATGGAATGCCTCAAAGTCCATAGTTTTACTGGTTCTCTATATCCCACAGACAGCATAGCATTTCAAACACAAGTGCTTGATGGCTGAAATAGGCAAGAGGTTGACGGCTACACTGACGTACTACTAGCAGAAAGGGAGTCTTACTTTCTTGCATACGTCTGGTTTTGAGTAATATCTTGCATAAGACGAATCGCATGTACAGTTTTGGAGCAAAAGACATCATGTGTTCTGAACTATGCGCTATCGTACCCAGGGATCCAATTTTTACGATGTGTAGATCCACATCACAATTGTTCCTCGATCATACGATTTTCTTCCAGTAATATAACACTAATAACATTATTTACTTCAGGGTCAGCTTTAAGAAAAAAAAATGTTTCCTTTTCCCAGCATCGTTAATCCAGTTTTGGCAAGAGCAAATAAAATTTGACCTATTCAATGAACTGTGATTACAAAAGCGTATTTGCGGACAAATAAGTCTTTATATCAGTAGGATAAATCTCCATTGAATTTAGTTCCAACTTCAAAAGAAGTCCAAATGAGATTTATTGGCACTTTGCCTGCGATTTTGAAATTCCACTTTATGTATTCCTATTCGTCTTTGCATTATGTATCTCGTTTACTCTTCATATAGGTATACAATACTGGTATTTAATACGATTTCTTTTCTGCCTTACCTTCTCGGAAAACGCTTCCAAGCATTTTGATAATCTTTTACATTTCAAGTTTATCAAGTTAGATATCACCTTTATATTTTTTACTAGTGCCAAGTGAAGTTCAGTAGTACAAGTATTAGAAGATAATATGTTTAGCAGTGGAATTGGAATGAGCCGTAGTGATGATGGTGATGATGAAAGATATTCTACCAAAGCAAGAAATTATGATGTTCTCTTTATTTATGTCTATCTTTAATATGAAATAGGTAGTTAACAATATTTTTAGAATGAGAATAATACAAATGAAAAAGGGCAGTAATGCCAACATATTATTTATGATATACACCGCAATTTAATCAGTCACTCACTTGGCGCTTGTAGGGTTGTCACGTGTTGTGTTGATTTAAAAAAAATCTCTTGATAAAAATATGCCGTTGTGTACTTAGATATTGCACAAATAATTCCAGAAATGTCAGTAAAAACCAAGGTATTACTTTTCAACGGTTAATAAGATACTTAATCAATAAAAAATAATTATTACTTAATAATAAAACAAATTATTCCTAAGACGCCATCTTGTGTCACGTAATAAAGATTATGAAATTAATTTGTTCAGATGCGACATTTCTGTGGGTACTTAAGTATAGGACGAATATATTATTATACACATTTTTTTGTAGAAATATATATGAGTTATCATAATTAGGCCAATTTTTTACATTTAAATCTTCTCATTATTCTTTTATATTATTTTTAGGTTTCCACATCAAAGTCAAAGTGGAATAAATTCGTCCATTTTTAACTCTCGCGTGCCCAGCATTTATGAACGACGCTTATTCTAATTTAAATAAATATAATTGTAATTTAAATTTTATATTAATAATTTTTGTTAAACATACATTTAGTATGTTTTTTTATATTTGACATAGATATCTTTTAAAATATGCAGATAAAAATATTATTAAAATGTAATTGTGATATAATATTATGTAATATTATATTAAACTGCGTACTGCGTACCACAGCCACGCAGCTGCCTGGATAAGATACGGCATCATATTTTGGGGAAACTCTACCGAGGTACACGCGGTATCCATGCTCCAAAAACGCTGCCTTAGAATCATCACATTTGCAGCTCCAAGAGATTCATGTCGAAGGTTGTTCCGCAGATATAACTTACTAACTGTAACGAGCATGTACATTTTTGAATTATGCCGATTTGTTAGGAAAAATCCTCATTATTTCCAGCGATTTGAAGATAGATCCAGTCGCTACGGCCTACGCCGAGGTTATAATCTGGTTGCTCCTGCCACATTATATAAAAATGGTCCCTACTACATAGCTATAAGGGTTTACAACCATTTACCTAATACAATAAAAGCCCTCCAGTGTCGTAAATTTGAAATAGTACTCAAGAAAATACTTATTGTAAAAACATAATATTACAGTTTGAATGAATATTTTAATGATAAATTATAAATCAATTTTAATTATTTGACAATTTTCTTTATTTATATTTACATATTTGCCGTTGTTAGTATTTTTCATCAAAATTTTGAAACTTTATTTACATAATATAAATGACGAATGATCAGTTGACAATATTTAATGAAATTTAATTTTTAAAACAAATGTGTAAGTATTATTTAGTCTGACATTTTATAATATAATTTATATATTGTGTACTGTAAATACTACTATAAATACTGTAATTTGAATGAAATGAAAATGAATTCTATATTAATTAAAATTTAAACTCTGTTTTAATATGCTACGCCCGTACAGGATGTCACATATTCTGTAAATATATTGTTCCAACTTTATACTTTGTGACATGCAATAAAGAATTATGAATTATGAATAAGCGAATATAATATACAAAATAAATGACAAAATTTGAAAATTGTTCTCGATATAATTTACCTATTTAACAATACAATCTATTATTACCTACTGATCATTCTAACTATGTTTATTCTATGATAAAAAAAACAACCGCGCGAACACAGAGTAGCGTACATGTTTTGTTTGAAATAGCAGTTCTAGTACGTAAGTACATATTACTTCAATGAAAATATTTGTCGTTAATTTTATAAAATATTATGTAACGAAAACTACAAACGCGATAAAGAATTCAAGCAGTGAATAATGCTGTTGATATTTCATTTTTAATGTTAGCAAATACTCTTTCAAAGTATTATTTTTTATTACAACAGCTTTATCATTTTCCACCTGAACAAGTACAAATTGACTTTCAGTACTCGCCGTTGCAGTGTTCATTCAATTAAATCAGAAGAGAAAAGTAGGTATAAACATACAGCTATGTAGAATGAAATTCTTATTTTTTAAATTGATTGCTTAGTTTCGTTAATTTTTAAAGACTAGGGCGAATATGCAGAGACTATGGCAATTGAATAAAAATTTTCAAATATTCAAATGCTACCTGCGTAACCATTTTGGCAGCCTCTTTTTTCAGTGAATGGCTGCAGATTCGTTGCTACAGCAGATCCACTCCGCAGAGATCGTGATCCTCGGCGACTTTAACGCCCATCACGCCGAATGGCTTGGTTCACGTTTAACCGATCATGCGGGGGAGATCTGTTCATGATTTTGCCTTGGCATATGGTCTGACACAACTGGTTACTTCGTCTACCCGGATTCCAGATGTGGAGGATCATATACCTTACCTGTTGGACCTTCTGCTGACCTCTCACCCGGACGGATATCAGATTTCCGTTGACGCCCCTTTAGGCTCCTCGGACCATTGTCTTGTCCGGTGTGTGGTGCCACTCACGCTGAAATCGCAGTTGCATTCTGCAGGCTGCCGCCGTGTTTGGCACTATAGGTCTGCCGATTGGGATGGGATGCGGTCTTTCTTTGCATCCTACCCTTGGGGACGGGTTTGCTTCTCGCAGGACGATCCCAACGTTGTTGTGGATTCTGTCGCTGATGTGGTACTTCAGGATATGGAACTTTTTATTCCTTCCTCTGTGGTGCCCATTGGAGGCAAGTCTCAGCCATGGTTTGGTCGCTCCTGTAAAATAGCATCATGCTATAAGCAGGAGTGCTACCAAGCCTGGGCTGATGCATCAGCGTCCCGGGATGTAAACACCAGCGCTCTAAAAAAAGAAGTATAATTCCGCCTCTAGGTCCTTCAAAAGAGTATTGCCAAGGCAAAGTCAGAGCACATAGGCAGAATTGGCGAGAAACTAGTTCGCCTTCCTTCTGGAACCCGTACATTCTGGTCTCTCGCCAAGGCTGTCCAGTGGAATTTCTGTCAGCCATCTCTTCCATCTCTGCACAGGGAGGACGACTCACTGGCCCATACCGCAAAAAAGAAAGCCGATCTTCTAGGCTCTTTCTTTGCGTCTAACTGGGCTCTCGATGACGGGGGGAGTACTCCGCCGACCATCCCGCGGTGTGAGTGCTCCATGCCGGAAGTGCACTTCACACAGCGCTCGGTTCGCAAAGCACTCCTCTCCCTGGACATCCACAAGTCGAGTGGGCCTGACGGAATTGTGTTGAGGACGTGTGCTCCAGAGTTGGCACCGGTTTTAACGCGTCTTTTCCGGTACTCCTACTCCCTAGGCGTAGTCCCAAAATCATGGAAGACGGCTTACGTCCACCCGATCCCTAAAAAAGGCGACTGCTCTGACCCGTCCAACTACCGGCCAATCGCCATCACCTCCTTGTTCTCCAAAACAATGGAGTCCATTGTAAACTGCCAGCTCATGAGGTACCTTGAAGATTACTAGCTGATTAGTGACCGCCAATACGGTTTTCGCCGTGGTCGGTCAGCTGGTGATCTTCTGGTCTACCTAACTCACAGATGGGCAGAGGCAGTAGAGTTCAAGGGGGAGGCATTGGCCGTTAGTTTGGACATTGCGAAGGCCTTCGATCGGGTTTAGCACAAAGCGCTTCTTTCGAAGCTCCCTTCCTATGGGCTTCCCGAGAAATTGTGCAATTGGATCACCAGCTTTCTTGCAGATCGGAGCATCAAGGTCGTTGTAGACGGTGCAAGCTCCGATTGCAAGCCTATTAATGCTGGTGTTCCACAGGGCTGCGTGCTATCGCCAACGCTGTTTCTTCTGCATATCAATGATATGTTGCATACCCGTGACATTCATTGCTATGCAGATGACAACACTGGTGATGCTCTTTACACCGGCCGAGCCAATATTTCTCGGGAAAACGTCTCCGAGTGCCGGGACAAACTTGTGTCTGAATTCGAGTCTCTGCTGGACAGAGTCTCGGATTAGGGGCGACTAAATCTAGTCCAGTTTAACCCCCAGAAGACACAAGTTTGCGCGTTAACCGCTAAAAAGAACCCCTTTGTCGTATTCCCTCAGTTTCAAGGCACTCCCCTTGTTGCCTCAGCCAGTATCGGAATCCTCGGCGTCGACATATCGAGTGATGTGCAGTTTCGTGGTCACTTGGAAGGGAAGGCCAAATTGGCCTCTAAAAAGCTTGGCGTGCTCAGCAGAGCGGGACAGTATTTCATGCCGGCACACCGCCTGCAACTTTACAAGGCGCAGGTTCGGCCGCACATGGAATACTGTTCCCATCTCTGGGCTGGGGCTCTCCAGTACCAGCTTCTTCCACTTGACCGCATCCAGCGCAGAGCGACTCGAATCTTCGACGACCGAGTGCTTACCGATCGGCTCGATTCACTGGCGCTGCGAAGAGATGTTGCATCTCTTTGCGTATTTTATCGCATCTATCACGGGGGAGTGCTCTGAGGAATTGTTCGGATTAATCCCAGCCGCCAAATTTCGTGAACGCACTACACGTCAAACGTCCCGATACCATCCACACCATCTGGATGCTTGGCGGTCCACCACTGTACGTTTCACAAGGAGTTTTCTTCCACGTACAACCTCTCTGTGGAATAGTTTACCACCGGCGATTTTTCCGGACCGATACGACCTTCTGGGACCTTCCTGGGACCTTCAAGAAAAGAGCTTACTCCTTTCTAAAGGGCCGGCAACGCACCCGCAATTCTCCTGGTGTTGCGGTTGATCATGGGCGGCGGTAGTCACTTAACATCAGGTGAGCCGCATGCTCGTTTGCCCCTTCTTCTATAAAAAAAAATTATAAATGTTTTTTCAACTTTGAAAAATGGTGCAATTTCAAGCCGTACACAATTAATGTGAAATAGGGTGTACTGTTTGTATACACTTTTCATTTTATGGAGCCATTTTATATGTATATGTTAAGGTGAAAGTTACAGCCTATATACGATTTACTGATTTCTGATAGGGTTTTGGGGCTAGGAGGTGTCCCCGCGCTGCCCCAATGCGTGTTGGCAAACTTTATATATGTGGTAGAGTCATGCTGCAGTTATATTAGTAGTATAATTGTAGCATGAATGGGTCGGCTCGACCAGGGACATCGTAGCTCGGAGATGCCTTCCTTTCATTCATTAGCATCGTTCGTGCGAGATCAAATAAAGGTGATGCAGCGCTCTCCGAACGTTAAACAAGAGATTAAAAGGTGCGTCGACCGTAGACAGACTCAACCATCTAAAATAGCAGGGTCGTTAACTTACGTAACCGCTACGTCAACATCACTTCAGCACGTTTATACGTGGTAGAGCCATGCTGCAGTTATATTAGTAGTATAGTTGTAGCACGAATGGTTGCCGTGTAGTGGCGGTTAAGAATATCCACTACCCCATATCTTCCCGTGGGTGTCGTAAAAGGCGACAGAGGGAGACAGGCAGGAGATGGGCAGCAGCATCTTCCTGATAACAGCAACTGTACGATAAAAAAAAACTGCGGTTGCCAACCCGCTCGCCAAGCGTGGCAACTATGGCAATATACCCCCCATGAACAATTACACAAATAGACGGCCCCCAGTCCCCGGCGGCTCCGCTATTCCTGGCTACGGTGGCGACCATGGTAACGGCGGGGCAGGAGGTGCTAAGAATCTCCGGTGGAGGTTCGGTTGCCACCTACGACGACTCGACCTGGCAACATTTAACGCACGCACACTGAGGACTGACGAGAAGATCCTGGAGCTGGAAGAAGAGATAGACAAGTTGCGCTGGAGTATTATAGGATTATCCGAGGTCCGAAGAGAGGGGGAGGACACGGTGATTCTCGAATCCGGCAACTTGTTCTATCACCGGGAGGGCGACCATCTGTCCCAAGGAGGTGTCGGATTTATCGTCCACAAGTCTCTCGTCAACAACGTTGTAAAGATTGGGAGTGTGTCGACGAGGGTCGCGTACCTGATACTCAGAATCACCAAACGGTATTCGCTGAAGGTCGTACAGGTTTACGCACCAACCTCGGCACATTCTGATGAGGAGGTGGAGGAAATGTATGAGGATATTTCCAAAGCCATGCATTCCTCCAAAACCCACTACACGGTGTTGATGGGAGACTTCAACGCAAAACTAGGCACAAGAGAAAACGGTGAGCTGAAGTTAGGGAAATTTGGAATAGGGCAACGGAACCGAAGGGGCCAGCAGCTGGCCGACTTTATGGAGAAAGAGGGACTCTTTATGATGAACTCTTTCTTCCAGAAGCGGCCCCACAGGAAGTGGACCTGGTCGAGCCCCGACGGTTCGACAAAAAATGAGATTGACTTCATTATGACGACCAGACGCCAACTGTTCAGTGATGTCTCAGTGATCGCAAGGGTGAAAACTGGCAGCGATCACCGAATGGTTAGAGGCATACTGAACCTAAACGTTAAGTTGGAGAGGTCTCGTCTAATGAAGTCAACGCTCCGTCCCCCTCGTGCTCTAATCCAGAATCCCGAAAACTTTCAGCTCGAGTTACACAACCGCTTTCAGTGCCTACAAGATTGCAATGCAGTGGACGATATGAATGACAAGCTCGTGGAAACTGTCCATGCGGTCGGAGCTAAGTTCTGCAAGACCCGCCGCAGAAGAACACAAAAACTCTCCGATCACACTCTTAATCTCATGGCTGTTAGACGGGAGATGAGGCTGCAATCGTCAACAGATTTGACAGCATACAGGCAACTGAATAGACAGATCTCCAAATGCATGCGGCGAGACTTACGCAACTTTAATACTTCTCGTATTAAAGAAGCGATCGAGCGGAACCAGGGCTCCAAAGTCTTTGCCAGAGATCTGTCTGCCAGAAAGAGCCAACTGTCAAGGCTGAAGACTGAGTGTGGCAACATCGTTTCCGGGACACCTGAGATTCTGAGTGAGATTGAGAGGTTCTATGGGCAGCTGTACACATCATCGTTGGAGCCACACTCAAGTGTGAGTAACGATCCAAGAGCAAGTCTTATCCGACACTATTCCGATGATATCCCGGACGTCAGTCTGAGCGAGATTAGAATGGCTCTCCAACACCTTAAAAACGGCAAGGCCCCGGGCGAGGATGGAATTACAGCGGAGCTTCTGAAAGCGGGTGGAACACCGGTACTTGAAGTCCTTCAGAAGCTCTTCAATTCCGTCCTCCATGGTGGCACTACTCCAGAGGCGTGGAGCAGAAGTGCGGTGGTCTTGTTCTTTAAGAAAGGCGACAACGCTCTCTTGAAGAACTACAGACCGATTTCCCTTCTGAGCCGCGTCTACGTGCTGTTTTCGAGAGTCATTACGAATCGTCTCGCAAGCAGACTCGACGACTTCCAGCCTCCCGAACAAGCCGGTTTCCGAAAAGGCTTCAGTACCATAGACCACATACATACCCTGCGGCAGATTGTACAGAAGACTGACGAGTACAATTTGCCACTTTGCCTGGCGTATGTGGACTATGAGAAAGCCTTTGATTCCGTCGAAATTTGGGCGGTGCTGCAGTCCCTTCAGCGGTGCACAGTTGACTGTCGGTATATCGAAGTGCTGAAGTGTTTGTACAGTAGGGCTACGATGGCTATCCGAGTACAGAACCAGAGCTCGAAACCTATCCAACTGCAGAGAGGTGTAAGACAGGGTGACGTTATATCCCCGAAACTCTTCACCGCTGCTTTGGAAGACGTTTTCAAGCTACTGGACTGGAAAGGATACGGTATTAACATCAATGGCGAGTACATCACTCACCTTCGATTTGCCGACGATATAGTCCTTATGGCAGAATCGCTGGAGGACCTTAGCACTATGCTCAATGACCTCAATGGTGTCTCCCAACGGATAGGTCTTAAGATGAACATGGACAAAACAAAGATTATGTTCAATGTCCATGTCACACCTATGCCGGTAGTTGTGGGGAGCACTATGCTCGAAGTTGTTGACGAGTACGTTTACCTGGGACAAATAGTCCGACTAGGTAAGTCCAACTTCGACCGAGAGGTCAATCGACGGATTCAACTCGGCTGGGCAGCGTTCGGGAAATTACGACACATCTTCTCGTCAGGTATACCTCAATCTCTGAAAACTAAAGTGTACAACCAGTGCGTGTTGCCAGTGATGACTTACGGATCAGAGACGTGGTCCTTCACTGCTGGCCGTATGAGGACGCTCAAGGTCGCTCAGCGAGCTATGGAGAGGGCTATGCTCGGAGTTTCTCTGCGTGATAGACTCAGAAATGAGGATATCCGCAGTAGAACCAGAGTGACCGACATAGCCCAACGGATTAGTAAGCTGAAGTGGCAATGGGCCGGCCATATAGCTCGAAGAACCGATAACCGATGGGGAAGAAAGGTTCTCGAGTGGCAGCCTCGTACCGGTAGGCGTAGTGTAGGGCGACCCCCCACTAGATGGAGTGACGACCTGGTAAGATATGCAGGAAGTCGATGGATGCAGGTGGCTTAGGACCGTGCTTTGTGGCATTACTTGGGGGAGGCCTATGTTCAGCAGTGGACTTGTGAAGGGCTGTAATGATGATGATGATGATGACGAATGGGTCGGCTCGACCGGGGAAGGACCACGCTCTCACAGAATACCAGCGTAAAATAGTAGCTTAATGCTGCTGTGTTTCGTATCGTGAGTGTAGAGAACTGGAGACACTTTTTACTGGAAACGAGGCATTCCATCTTAGTCCTCATGGGTGACAACGCATCTGCTTTTTGATTTGTATTTGAGGATAGATGTAGATGTCTATGGGCCGCAGCAACCACTTACCATCAGGTGGACTGTGTGCTCGTTTGTCACCCTATCCTATAAAAAAATTAAACAATGTATGTCTTCGAAATATATTTTTCCTATTTCTTAGACATGCAGGTTTCCTCACGATATTTTCCTTCACGACCGAGCATGTAGTAAATCAGCAGTTACAATTGCAATTGACAATTTCATTGCTGCTGGCGAGGAACGAAATCGGATTGATCGCGTACTGTGAAATTTATAGCAAATGCTAACCATCTGAGCTACCATGGCTTATATGTATATGTATGGTGAAAAATTGTTAAACGAATTTTATTACTGGAAAATTGGTTACGTAACACCGCTGGGCGAGAAGCTAGTAGTACATAATATATACTACTAGCTTTTCGCCCCGCGTTGTACATTATACCTAATACATAAAAAAATAATGTTTGTTTGTTCGTATTTTATCCGCTGTCATACAGTTCACCAGATTGCGCTAAATATTTGTTCAACTTATTGTTTGCACTTTTGCGAAGTTTATTGACACAGTACAATTAACATACAATATGTGGTGCACGTATCGTACCCACAAATTTATTTGAAAGTCATATGTTATTCAATTTCAACTTGTGTAATATTATTCCTAATTAAACAATATTACTCTTCCACATTTAAAATAATATTTTTAGAATTATTTCCTCTGCGGCGGCAACGCGTCGGGTGCTAGCTTAGTATATTAGTTATTGCATGTAATATATATATGGCTGGCTACTGTAGTTTAAACTAGCCTCTGTATGTATAATCAAAGGACAACCTGTTAAAGTAGCACTATTGTTAATACTGGTTTTTTTTTTTACAGGAAATAAAGCATTGCCGGAGGAATGCAGAGGGACAGCTATCTTTATAAATATGACAGATCAACTGTTCGACTCATTCAACGGATCAAAGTACAAGGACGACGCAAAACCTTTAAAAGGATGTCTAAAAAGAAACTGCGCATTTTAAGAACTGGAACGAATTTTTACCAATTTTGCGTTTAATAGGGTTTGAAACTGTTCATAAGCAAAGAGATGGGACTGATCTTATAAAATATATTCAAGTTTCATCTTTGAAAAAATGGATCAAATATAGTGAAAGCATGAAAGAAATATTTCTTTTATTAAATAAAAAATATCATGTACAAACCCTATTGACGCGAAACTTTAAGCAGATCCTTTAGAATTTTTTTTGTTGTGTACGGAGTCATTTTGTCAGAAATATTTCACCCACTTGTAGCCAATTTTCTAATGCATATAAATCATTAATTATTAATAATTATACATCACGTCTTTCTGTTAGGGGCAAATTGTGAAAAGGATGGAAATAAACTATTGTAAAATTTAAAATCATTAGTTGTGGAACGCAATATAAATCATGAAGAAAGTGACGATAATATCTGCTTGGATCCGTTAATTAAATTTTAAATATGGCTCATATTGTCATTGAGAATAATGAGAATACCAGCCAGAAAGAATCAAAACAGTATATAGCTGGATATATAATAAAAAAAATGAAAACCGATTTTTAAATCTTGCAGAAGGTGCAAAAATAAATTAATTAAGAAATAGATATATTATCCAGCTACATATATGAAAAAGATTATTCAAAAAATCATTCTATTCTCCCAGTGAAGCACTGTATCAGCATTTAAATGAAATTAATCACATAAAAGATGCAACATTAAAAGATTCTCCTGGTATTAAAAAAAAAAATTAAAAAGAGAATAACGGACCTTTCAGAAATCTTCTGCAATCCATCTTTTTGTCTTGTCCCATACATAAAAATGATTTGATTTTTTTTATTAATAATCATATGATATGGTTACTTATAAATAGTGGTGTACAAATGTAAATCGTATATTGAAAGGAAAAATGATGTGTCCTGACAACCACGAGTTAGAGAAATTACAAGCATATACTTATTGTAAAACGAATAATAAATCTTCGTATTTTATTACAGGTTGAAGAACTTAACTTTTTCTTTAATATTCTTTAATATTCCCAATAATAATAGTTTAGTTTCAAGGCCAAATACGAAGTGAATGACCTTACTCGTTTCGTGGCAAACCACGCGCGTGTCGAACATCACGTTCGTAGCTGTACGAGTGCGCTAGTTCGGTACGCAGAGTAATGAATAACATAGAGAACATTGCTTACTTCTCAATTAAATCTTTCTTATTTACAATATTAGTTCCTTTATTGTATGTAATAATTACCTAATATTATTTGTAATATTAGGAACTTATTACAGTAATTTTTTCTTTCTTCTAGAACAATCTACCAGAAATAATAAAATTTAAAGATTATTTGGTAAATATACATTATTTTTAGGATAATAAACCAAAATCATGTTCATTTTTTGTTCCATATCGTGACTTACTATACTTTAATGCACAACCGGGCATATTTTCTTTAAAAATATATTTTAAATTTATGAAACGAATGCGTCTTGACCTTTCGGTGATGGCAAAATGAATGACAAAAATCGGAGATATATCCTAAAGGACAAAAGTTACAGACGACAAATTTTGTTGCTGATGTCCGGTCTATTACTACTACATATTAAATGTCGTTGCTAAATATAAAAAGTATGTACAGAAAGTTGTAAGTCGTAGTCACATATTCATCGCTTTCTAAAAAATGCTTGTGCGTACAACGCTTCCTTGGCGG